>SRMA01025451.1:0-37913 GCA_007224835.1 Danionella cerebrum | reverse complement strand
AAAAAAGATTCTGAACCAAATACTGTTGTAAAATATTTTATATCAACTGTGTAAAAGTTAACAGCCAAACATGTAACATGTAACAGACAGTAAACAGTAAAAGTAACAAAAAAAAGGCTGTAATGTTTTTCTTTGCCCCCACTCATCACTCTAAAGTCCACCACTCGTTATCACCATCACTGTTCCAGTGCAACATTGTCACTACATTACTAATAATAGCCAGTAACATGGTCACTACATTACTAATAATAGCCAGTAACATTGTCACTACATTACTAATAATAGCCAGTAAGATTGCCCCCACATTAGTAATAATACAGTGGTTCTCAAACTTTTTTAGTCGAGCCCCCCCTGTAATCAAACACTCCCTAATTGCAGAACATGTTACTTACGTTTGTTATCTCGTATGTACATGTGTGACATGTACCGTTGAGAGATGATTTGAGTTTGAGTTTATTAAAGAAGAGTTTCAGTCATTGAGATCGTTTTGTTTACCTCGCGAGCGCGAGCGCGCGCACGCGCGCGCCCGCCAGAGAGAGAGAGAGAGAGAGATAGAGAGCGAGCGCTGGAAACAAGCGTATGCTTTTTGTTCTAATATAAATCCTTTTGATTTTTGTCAGCTTATGAAAACCCAAATAACTCCATTAATAAAGGATCAAACTGTCCAAGATTGTGAAACTGTCCAAGTGAATGTTTAGCTGAAATAAAACCCTCACAGACTGAAGACGATGCTTATCGATCATCATCTTATTGTCAGGCTCAAAAAACATAGCAGACAAACTATGAGCTGTGCCCATTTCACATCTTGAAATGTATTTTAGCGTGAGAAAACGGGTTTGTAGCGTGAGAGATCACTCAAATGCGAGAGTCAGCTGATCTCTGTAGTTTCGCTCGTGACGTAAGTATGGATGCGGATGCTAAAGGCATTGTGGGAAATGTAGTTTTTCCCCCCGTTTTCGTTACGTCCGCGCAATGGCAGAGATGTGCGATGACGTCAGCGCGCAGCGCTTGGTAAACAAATATGGCCGCGGCTTCGGCCTAGCTCCGGAGCTCCGGAGCTCTTACACCTCTCATACGGCCGTTACCGGACTTCGCGGCGGTTTGCATTCGCTTCATAAGACGCACCAACTTTTCCCCCTCAGTTTTGGGGAAGAAAAAGTGCGCCTTATGAGCCGAAAAATACGGTAAATGTTTTATGAAACTGTTCAATACAATAACAAACAACATCGATTTTAAATCAAGTTTACAACTGGTTCAAGTCTATATCAGTCAAATAGTGTTTTGTGTGTTTCAGTGAAACTTTCTACAAGCCCAGCTAAAGGTGCTTACTTGTTTACATGGCGTACACTATGCAATGCAGTGCAGTTTTATAGCGGTTTAATGGAGTTATGGTGTTTTGTGAAAAACCTTATCATGGTATGGACAAAGAAATGGACAAATCAACATTTTTTGGGGGGCTTTTCAAATGTGACAAAACCGTTTTTTTTTTAAATGGGTTTTATTCTGTTTTGGAACCAAACTCCTTAAGGTGCTGTTTCTTACAGACATTTGCATGATCTTAACGTCAACAGGTGAATGTGGGTCATGTTCATACCTGCATGTATGACGTACTGCATGCCTCTCCTGCATAAATAACATGACACAATCTGCAGTGACCGCATGGGAGCTCTCTCAAATACCAAAAAAAAGCATATTGGTGAGCACAGGCAGGGATGATGTGTAGTTTCTCCTCCATTCAGATGCATGCGTGAGAGTGTGAGTGCACTAGTGTTTGGCTCTCCAGAATCTCTTGGAATGTAAGGAATCCAACTCCTGTAGGAATGCATTGCAATATGTCTATGAAATGTGTTCGTTAGTATTTCTTTTCTATCAGGAAGTCTCTTTCATGTAGCCATTAGCATTTAGTCTTTATTTGCTTTTAGAACATTTACAGTAGTCTGCATTTACTTTGGTTTGAACAATTGGAATTATCCACGTTTTTCTTTATGTAGAACCAAGATCACAAAAACGCATCTTGAATTCTTTATGATGAATTAATTACATATTACAAAATGCCAAAAATTGTGAAAAAAATGCAAGAAATGTATTTTTTTTCAGTGTGCATTGATCATCAAATGGATTAGTTCTATTCTTGTGGGTTTTTTTGTGATTTGGACACACTTTATGTTGTTGTTTTTTTTTCATTTTTATTTTCTGCAGATCCTTGTGTGTGCAGTGACCAGGATGCTTTCGTCTATTGGATCACAGTGAGGTGTGTAAAACCTGTACCTTTCTATGCTAAATACAGCCCACATCTGTCGGGTTTCTGTCACATCTAGTCTTGGCTTTTCCTGTTATGGTGGCAGATCTGTGATACTTGAGAACCCATGGCACTTTTGGATACTGGTTAACTACCCAGCTGTGTCTTGTCTCTTCATGGAGTCCTCTGGTTGAGCACTTCTAACCATGAACTACTGTACTGTATTTATTTTAGAATTGTTTTAAAGTGTCATGTTTCCCAACAATGCTTTGTTTTGGTTTTTTTTAGTCTTTGATGAGCACATAACATGTTCTTTTGCCATGTACTCTCTGTATAAAAGCTTACGAGAATCAATGCAAATTGCATTCCATGCTAATACTATGCTAATAGTTTTAGCATGGTAGGCTCAGGCTTGTTTTAGCGTCATGAAAATACTTTGCTAACTGTTAACATGCTAAAAACATGCAGGCTGTGTTCCATGAGCATATGCTAATTGTATTAATACTAGTCATACCAACTGTGTTCTATGATTATACTATGCAAATTGTTTTAGCATGCTAGTCATGCTGAGTGTGTTCATTTATAATATTATGCTAATTGTTTTAAAATTACCATGCAAATAGGTCCATGATAATACTGTGTTAACTGTTTTAGCTTATTTTAAATTCATGTTAATCATTTTAGCATGTTATAAACATTAAAACTGTTTCCTGGTAGTTTTATGGTAATTATTTTAGCATTCTAGAGTTTATGCTAATTATTTGTGTTCTATAATAATAATATATTTTAGTTTGGTAGAATTATGCAAATTTTTTTTCTATTATAATAATATGATTATTGCTAAATGGTTTTAGCTTACTTTAGAGGCATGCTAATAATTTTAGCATTTCATGGTAATAGTATGGTAATTGTTTTAGCACGCTAGTCATGCTTATTGTGTTCTGTGATAATATTATGTTTTATTATAATATGTGTTTTCACTTATTTTAGAAGCATGCAAATCATTTTAGCATACTATAAACATTAAAATTTTGAGTTTTATGATAGTAACATGCTATTTGTTTTACCGTCAAATTTATTTTAGAGGCATGCTAAGTCTATGCATCTGTTAGCACTGACTAAACCCCTTAAAATATTACCCACCAGGAGCACCTTAGCAACACAGAGAAAATTGATAACATAAAGTAAGCTGCTCCTTAATTTACCCTAGCATCACAAAATTATTCTCAGGTGACCTTGTAACAACACCACTCTAAGCAACTAATTTTTCAACGTAACGTACAACGTTTTCAGAATAATTAATCATAAGCACTAAGCATTCTCTTTCTCTCTCTCTTTCTATCTCAAACACAGCTTTCGATCACTAGTCCCTCTATTTCCTCTCCTTCACCAGCCAATCAAATGCACTCTGAAAGTAAACTGACCAATCATGGCAAGCAAGTGACCAGTGGGGCCCAATCACAGCTCCCCAATGTAAACCAGGTGCAGCAGCAAGGCCCCACTGGCAATCAGGGGTCGAAGGGGAGTGGCTCTGGCAACCATGCAGTCAAATCCAATCCTGGACTGAAGAGTATAAACCAATCAGGTGGTGGCGGAGGGATGATGAAGACCAAATCGAAGAGGGAAAGGAGTGTCTCCATGGACACGGGGGACCAAAGAGAGTCACTGACACCAGTTTTGGGGTCAGAACCAGATGTCAAAGGTAAAAAAAAAAAGTTTACTCACTGACTTTCTGTCATCATTTATGGTCCATTTTCCCAATAACAATTTTGGAACACATGTCAGTGTTTCCTCCAGGATCATGGCCTTGGGGGGGTGGGGGGGGGGGCAAAACACTCACACAAACACTTAATAGTGTTTATATGTTTCTTTTAATTGCAGTATACCAATATATTATAATGTCTGAACAATTACTGTACAATAACTAAACAACTGTACACTGAACTAAACACTAAACATCAGATTTATTTTAATATGTTAATTATTCACAAAGTGTGCAGCTTTTGTCACTGCAGTGCATCTTTCTGGGCTTCTGAAAGAACATTTCCAGAGCATCTTGGTATGGATAGTCTGAAACTTCTGGCCCATTTATTGAGATCCGCATGCAGGCTGCAAGATGGTCCCCTTGCAGCCTATTGCGAATGTCTGTTTTGACCTGTAAATACATTAACTGTTAGGCTTTAAAGTGATAACTGATAGTAACAACAGTAAAAATCAACTTAACATAGTGATAGTTTAAAGCAGGAAATGCCATTGTATAACTAACTAGCTAGCTATTAATTAAGCAATTTATTTATCAATTCGTTCATTCATGCTTGTGTGTATTTACTTACTTACCAAGATCAGTCTTGTACAGCCAGGGGAGTATTTCCCCTCTGACAGCCAAGCTGGGTCAAAACCTGTCGTTCTGTGGTGGCTAGACTTTTGCTGCTTGTCAGGGGCAAGACATGCAGCACTTGGAATCTTTTCTGTACTTTGATTCGGAGTAGGAAAGCTACACCGGCTGCTGCTCGCAGCAGAACACGTGTTGTCATCGTCACCACCTTGGGAGCGTTTAAAACGCGGATATTTTTGCCTGTGGTCTCTGTCCGCTGATGGGTGTGTGTGTGTGCGCGCATCGGGGCGGAACTCCGCCGTGCGCGACACGGAGGACAATTGTAAACGCGCAAACGTTGAGACAGAAATTACATGCCATCGTATAAATAACATAATGCTATTTAGTTTAATAAAAGAAAAAAGCAAAGACCTGTTATATATAAATTACTTCTGTCGTTATTCGACGAAAATAAAATAAAATTAACTTGACCTTCAAGGGGGGCGGGGGGTGCCGTTGGGGGGGCGGGGCCATTAATATAATGGTAAGGGAAACACTGCATGTATGAACCGTGCCTCACCAAGGAGTGCTTTCAAAGGATCTACAAGCAAAAATAAAAAGGGTTACAAAGTTATCTCAAAAGTGACCTCATTTTGGCACTTCCTGTTTTAAAGTATTAGCGATCTATTAATATGCATGACAAACTTTTAAATAGTTGTCCTGCTTAATTTTATAGAGTATTTTTCGAATGGTAACTTAAAAATACAGCATGCTTTTGGTTTTGAAGAAAGACAGCGTTCCATTAACTAATCAGGAAAGCCTTTCTACAATCAAATTTTTGAATAGATAGTCTCAGACGGTGTCCTTCTGTGTTTTCTGTCTGTGGCTACGAGACAAATCTGCAAATGTGCTTTTTGTAAATGCTACGATACAAAAGTAATGCATTAATTAATTTCTGTGTGGCTTTGAGCAAAGGCAGCAGATTGATTAATATTTAGTAACTTTGTTACCCGCAATTATTTCAATATCAATCCACAAAATGTAATTATACATGATATTGCACCTTATTTAGTTTGATTAAGCTCCTGCTGTTAACAGTGATCACTAGAGACTGTAATTAGCTAAGTGAAAAAGCATCTTTTTCTACACTGCTTTATAAAACGCAAACTGTCAGTCATTGAATTACACATGAGAGAAAATAAGCAGTAGCAAGTACACATCAATTTTTACTCTCAAAAGAGGGTTTCCTCTGGGTCTTAAACCCAACTTTTAGGGCTTAAAAAGTTTTAGATTTAATTCAGAGGTTCTAAAATGATTCTAAAATTAAAATTATAAAAGGTCTTAAATTATTACTTTAATTTTCAGATCAAATGTCTTGAGACAGATTTCCCAGCAGATTAAGTTGTTTTACAAAGATACCTGCCAAAGCAACAATAATTAGAGTATTTTTTTTTGTCATTTACAAAGATTTAGAATTATGAAAACATTTGTTTTATGTTAGTTTTCATGTGATGACCAGAAGTTCTGCATTTGCTAATCCTTCAGACCATGTAGTTGCTATGTTTCAAGCGTTTCAACTAACAATATTTCAGGAAACAAAATGTTCACGTCAAATTTATTCTGTTCTTTTATCTAGTTTTTTTTTTTTAGTTCTTTATGTAGTAATTTTTCCTATATGTTCACAATTTTTTTTATATATATTTTTTTAGCTTTTGTAATGGCCTTAAATAATTGCTATTAGATTCTTAATAGTCTTAAAAGGGTCTTAAGAAGCCTTAAATTTGACATTGTGAAACCTGTAATAACCCTGCAGTAATAATACAGAGATTTTCCAAAGCGAGGTGAGAAAGCTCCCTGCTGATTCTTCTGGGTGTTGTAATGCTTTAAATTGTTTTTAAGGTACATATTGCATCGTATACATCTTGATGTGTTAAAGGGCATGGATTTTTACTGGTTTTGTCGAGAAAAACTCACAGAGGCACATGTTGTTTAGTCACTCAAACAGTACGTAGTTCCATCAACTACATGAGAAAGGTCAGATTTCTGGAAACCCCCTTTCAACTGGAAACACAGTCAAGACGAAACCACCTGTTTTCCACGGCTCAAAATGCCCTGACCTTTCTCTGTGTCTGTGTGTCAAGTAAGATGTTGTGCTCCTGGACCTAATCTAGGATATGCATTTGCTCACGAGGCGATGTGTTCTGCTGTAACTGAGCGGGGGAGCCTCAGACAGACAGGAAGTGGAATGGAGCAGGTGAAGAGGGTGGTTAAACGATAGATTCTGAATGTTAATAGGTCCCATAAGAAGTTTGCGTAAAGTCTGTGAAGGCCTACTCTTCAGAAAGTGGTGGATTGTCAAGAAGTCTCAATGATTTAGTTTTTAGTTTAGTTTTACTAATATTTATTCAGCCAATCACAGTGGTTCTGGCTCAGGGGTTCACCGGGACAAGTTCACAGGGTCACAGACGCATGCTCAGTGGTTAGCAATACACCTGGCATGTTTGGTGATGGACCAGTCTTATAGGAAGCTCAGGGTCCATCCTCAAGCTTTTGTCTATGCCTTTGTAAATATTCAGGTAGTGGAAAAAAAAGCATTGAAATTAAATACAAGTCGTCTGTCAAATTGAAGGAGAGAGAGAGAGAGAGAGAGAGAGAGAGCTGACTCACTTATTTATGTAAACTGGTTTCTGCTCGGAAGAAAAACGGATGCAGTAAAGGTCAGTGCTTTATCTGTGGCCACGCCAACTCAATGTGCCCAAGCAGAGGACACCATAACCTCTCTCTCTCTCTCTCTCTCTCTCTCTCTCTCTCTCTCTCTCTCTCTCAGAGCACTATTTGTTCCTCTGTATCAGCCCTTGGAGGTTGTAGAGCATTGCAGTAATTCTACTGAAAAAAAGAAAGACTTAATATACTCTATGCACAATTTTACCACTGGAGTATTTTGATAAACAAGTAGGAACCATTCTTTAAGTTACGAGCGGGCAGCAATGTAACTACATCACTTCCAATTTGTGTTGATGTAGTAACTTGATGCTTGCTGGGGTTTTAGAATCTAAAAATGCAAAGCTTTCATGTTTTGCAAATCATCTGAAACACTTAAAATGTTAGAGCCATTCAACCAAATGGGTGCCATTTCTATTTTTACTTAATTTAAAAACAGATTCCGATTTGATTTTCAAATAAGTATTTCAAATGAGTATTGGTCAGTAACTTATTTAAACCTTTTATTAGATTTATAATCAAAAGACAGGTGCTGTTTTTTTTTCTTGTTACTAACCCTCTTTTTTATTCTTTATATAAGTAACAGGACTGAG
Organism: Danionella cerebrum; assembly: GCA_007224835.1. Taxonomy (NCBI): domain Eukaryota; kingdom Metazoa; phylum Chordata; class Actinopteri; order Cypriniformes; family Danionidae; genus Danionella; species Danionella cerebrum. Next base: position 30,046 of record SRMA01025451.1, on the reverse strand, counting down.
GTTTTAGGAGAATGTTTTTTTTTTATCTAAGAAAGTATAGATATTTGCGTAAATAAATATATTTTAAACAAACATTATATATGGATTTACATATCAATGCAAAAGAAAAGATTCTTTATCATTATATTTTATGGTAAAGTGTAGCATCAGAGGCTGGTGCCAGTAATAAATGCTATTTTTCAATGTTTTATGTGGATTTTATCAATTTTATCAATCAATTTTATCAATATTACTAAAACAGGGTTAATTTCCAGCACAGGGTTACTAATCTTAAAAAAAACAAGAATCGAGTATTTAACTTCAGATTTAACTAACAATCCATTTTACAATGTTCAACAGCCAATGTTCAATGTTCCAAACAGAATCATTAATCTAACTTTCTTGATGTCAGTGATCTACCCACTTATCTAAACCGACGTACTCGTACTCTGTGTTTGTGTTCTATCGGATGTCCAGTAGAGGGCGTGATGCGCAGCAAACGCCGGTGTGTGCTGGAGAGGAAGCAGCCATACAGCGGAGATGAATGGTGCTCTGGAGCTGAAACTGAGGAAGAGGATGAGAAACCCTTGTCAGCTGCACAACGTGAATAAATGCATGCACACAAACTCAAAAGCTCACTTTGACAAAAGCTCACTGTATTCCAAGTAATTGACCTTTAGCTGTCATTTGCAGTATTAAATCATTCTAGAATTTTCAAAAAGGAGCCTCCATTTGAGAGAAAATATTCTGTGAGTGCTCCAAAGTGGTGTTTACTAAAGTGTTTATTTTGTAAATGCTATTGTTTTATCGTCTACCAACATTCCCTGCAAAGAAAAGATTAAGAAACACTTCATCCTGGTATTAACAATAATGCACTCCTATAACGCAATATTAGAATTTCATGCTCAATATCTGCACAGATGAATTGTAAAACATAAATGATATTTAATTTAGTTTAAATTTCCAGGCTTTTTACAGTTTAAAAGGTTGTGGTGTTAACTGAAATGAACTGAAAAGTTTTTTCATGATTTCTTTGTAATATTTGGTCCGAAACATATGATTTAAGCTCTTTGTGGTGAAAAGAGCTTGGCTAATGACTCACCTGTCAGAGTGTCTACATCAGTGTGTTTTCCGGCGTGGACCTTTAAACGCTATCAGAACTGACTTTTGGTCCATTCTCTTATATTTTCTCAGGTGACCAGGTGATATGTCCTCCTCAAGGCCACACTGGTACATCAAGCAAATCACATGTTGGAGATCCAGGAGCTTCAGCATTAACATCAGGCCGTGGACCTGGTATTCACTCAGATTTGCATTCTCGACCACCTCAACAAGTAGTGTACGTCTTTACCACCAGCCTAGCCAACAGGTGATTTCTGCACTATATTAATAGGCTTATTATTTGCAGCTAATGTTCTATTAATTTTTATTTGCCATACATTTGAATATATAAGCCAGAAATGTTGTGTGTAGGTTGCAATAAAACACATGTACATTAGCAGCAAAGTTTTCTGTTTTGTGTTTTTATAGTGCTGCTGAGGCAGTTATGCATGGACATACAGATTCCATTCTCTTATATCATCAGCAGAATGTTCCTCGAACAAAGCTGGACCAGGTCAGTCCTAATGCAGATGTGTCCCTATATCTATGATGTTTAACAGCAATGTATTTACATTGGTAGTCATGGTCATAAATTATCTTAATTTTCAGAGAAAAGTGGTAAAATGTATTCATTTTCATCCTTGCAGGTGTTTTTTGGCTTGAGCCAGTGCATTTACTTAAATAGCTATTTAAATCACAATGCTTATCTTTGTTCCTGTTTTTGGTCTATGAGGTGTATTCAATATGAACAGATGCTTAGAACGGTGTGAACAAAGCCCTCATCCCTTATCCTGTTTTTGTCCGAACAGTCCGCTGGTGTTGGAAAACTCTCCAGCCTAACTGAGCAAATCAGTTCAAGTCACAGTCCTGCCATCGGAACCCCAAAATCCCAAAGTGGTACACCCCGGCCATCGTCTGTTGGAGGACACATTCCTGGTGCAACTACTCCTACTTCCACAGGCCATCCAGATAGTGAGCAAATACAAACCCATCGAGGAGGAGGAGCATCAAACAGTCGTTCTGCAGTTCATTCACTGACAGCAGCAGGTTCAACCCCACAGTCCATATTGGGTGCAGGAACAGAAGGATTAGATAGACCTGGGGCAATTTCCCGTCATAATGCAGGTGTGTCTCCTTCTACAAGTCCATCTGGATTAACTTCACTTCGTCATAGTGAACTTGGACACCATGGAGGGCCAGGAAACATAGACGGTCTCTCTAAGGAGCAGCTAGAGCACCGCGAACGCTCTTTGCAGACTCTTCGAGACATTGAGAGGTTGCTTCTCCGGAGTGGTAACGGTGCTGGTCATGAAGAGCCTAGAGGTCCTAATGGCAATTCGAATGGAAGTAATATCAATAACAATAATAGCAATGAAAGTGGAAGGGGTTTGGAAGATGGTGAGAATGGAGCAGGGAACCCTGGAATGCATGGGCTAACCCCTGCAATTAAAAAGTATGAAGAGCCTTTACAGTCCATTATTTCACAGACACAGAATCTTGGTGGACCTGGAATGGATGACTCTCTAATGGGGCAACATCATGGTATGCCACCACATTCCCATCACCTATCCTCACCTTCAGGGTTAGACATGGGCCCTCTTTTGGGGCCTGAAGGTATAACGCCAGAACAGCTAGCCTGGAGGAAGCTACAAGAAGAGTATTATCAAGATAAAAGGCGGCAGCATGAGATGAATCCACACCAACATCCTCAGCATTTCCGTATGATGCAAGAGATGGGTATACCTGGGGGTCCGCCAATGCTTATGAGAGGCCCGCCGCCACCATATCATAGTAAACCTGGTGATCAACATTGGGGGCCTGGGCCAATGGTAGCAGGAGGAGTGGGTGGTAATGGACGAGTCATGGACATGAATCAGGAAGGTCCTCGGGGGCCAAGGTTTCTTGGTCAGATGCGATGTCCTTCGGTAGGTGGGGGTTATCCAGATGGCCCAGGTGGAGTACTGGGTGTGGAGGGGTTGGGGCCTCAAAGACACTTAAGGCCAGGCATGGGTTGGGTTGATGAATTACCTCCAAATATGGGCGGTGGAGGTCCATTTCATGGGTGCTTTCCTCCAGGTGGGCCTGGAGGACCTCCACAGCACTTTCAGAATGATTTGGATCGTCCTATGATGCGTGAAGAGATGTACCGCAGACTTCATCGATTAGACATGCAACAAATGTCCAGACAACAGCAATCTGGGTTTGGAGGCCCCAGACTGATTGATAATTCTGGGGGACCAGGCTTTCCTAATCAAGGAATGGGTGGAGGCATGCCTACCCGGGGTGATCCAATGGACTTTCCTGGTTCTCGTACAATAATGGGTTCTCCCTTAGGAGATGGTGGTCCCTTAATGAGAGACATTGTTGATCCTCCATTAGGGGGTAACCTAAACTTAAATATGGGGATGAATATGAATCCACAGCAGCAGTTGTTAGTTCAGAAGCTGAGAGGAGGTGCTGGGGTTCTTGGGGAGATATTGAGTGCTGAAGACATCTCTCGCATTAGGGCTTCACAGAATGGAAGGACTGGTGGGAATAAAACAATGATATCAGGATCAGAGGGGCCTCTGCAGTTCCCCAACCACAGTCCTTTCCATGGTAGTCAGGGTGATGGCTCATATATACAGCCACCTGGTCCTGACATGTTTGAACTCGACCAGCCAGGTCCTCCCCATATGAGTAGCACCTCACGGCTTAGTCACATTCCTATGAAAACTGGATCAAGGGGAACAGACCTCGGTGGCCGACTTCCTCCTGATTTGCCCATTGGTGTTAATCCAATGGGCTCTCCAGCAATACCACCATCCCATCAACTTAAATCCCCTTCTCTTAGTCAGGAGCCATCGCCCCTCATGCCATCACCCTCTACAGCTGGCATGAAATCCCCCAGCCAGTTACCACAGAGCGGGCCTCCTCACCCTCCTCTACCAGCAGCATCTGGGGCTGGAACACCCTCATCCACCTCAATAAAGTCCCCCCAGGTGATGGGCTCTTCACTTGGCCTCCGCTCGCCGTCTGGTTCCCCTGGACATCTTAAATCTCCAGCCCTGCCTGTAACATCCCCTGGCTGGAGCACTTCGCCTAAGACTGCTGTGCCTAGTCCTGGAGGACCTCCTAGCGTCAAGGTCACAGGCAATGGGGGGAGCAGCTCCACTGACACAGGTAGAAACTTTTATTAAGTTAAACTAGTATTTTGGCACTTTCTCCATGTTTAAACTTTTATGTGTCACAAATCTTGTCTTGTCATTAGGTATCTCCATCCCACCTAGGAGTTCCAATTCAACACCCATCAGTCAGCCTTCCAGTTCTATCAATCCCAGCATGCCTTATACAACATCACCAGATGCTCCTCCCTCCCAAAATCCTCTATCCCTTATAATGTCTCAAATGTCAAAATATGCCATGCCTAGCTCCACTCCACTCTACCATGATGCCATTAAGACAATCGCCACCTCAGATGATGAGATGCTACCTGATAGACCCCTTCTACCGGGAGCAAACCTGTCAGGTATAGAGCAACACCTTCATTTATTATAAGTTCCAAATAGATATGTGTTTTGTTTCCTTTATAATACAATGTTATGCTTAGTTATAATGATTAACCTTTATATTTGCTTAATACCCTTTACATTACTTCTTTTAGTGGGTGGCATGGGAAATCACCAGTCTGCACAGATGCTCCTATCCTCGCAGGGCTCCATGGGACCTCACAGTGGCCCTCAGAGTCCAATGGGAATGGTTCTCCAGGGTGGTCCACAGTTGTCCCATGATCATTCTGGACCTATGCTCCCATCTCCTAACCCCATGGTAATGTCTGGAATATCCTCAGAAATAATAGCTGGTGGAGGAGGTCATCCAGATGGAATAGGACCCTGCAATGTTTCTCCAATGCACTCAAACCAAATGGGAGGATTTACACGCCTACAAGGTCCAATTCACTCCCCTGTTGGTGGTATGGGACAGCAGTACCAACAAAGGCCAGATGACATCTTGCCACCTCAACAGATGCATCTTCTAAGCAAAGGCATGACTCATCAGCGGCCTCCTCATCATCAACCTGACTCTTTCCCACCTGTGCCAATGGGTGACGGCCCTGACCTTAGTGAGGTGATCAGGCCCACGCACACTGGCATTCCTGAGTTTGATCTGTCCCGTATCATTCCAGCGGACAAGCCCAGCAGCACCTTGCAGTATTTTCCTAAGAACGAAGCCATGTCCCAACCACAACAAAACCCTCATCAGGTTTCTTCTGCTCAGCTTCTCAAGCAGCTCTCATCATCTGGAGCTCCTCACGCCAGCCTTCCCTCCTCCAACCCCCATATTGCTAACTTACAGAACATGATGGCTGAGCAACACATGCCATTACCCCCCTCACACTCGCACTGTGGAATCCGTCCAGGTATGGGCATGCCTAGAGGCATGGGATCCGGTAGTGGGATGGGGCCTATTTGTCACCCTGGGCACATGATGGGTAGAACAGCCATGTCTCCTCAACAGCAGCTCCAGCAGCAGCAAGCCATGATTTCTAATAACCTTTTACAGCACCCATCCCACACTCCTCGTGGCATACTTTCTCCTCAGCAGCATCCTCATAATCTGATGGCACAGCAAAATCTGATGATGATGCAAGCAAAACAGAGAGGCATGGCTCTACCTGGGGATCATTTTGGGCAGCCGGGAGCCCTCATGTCCCCTCAAGGACCTATGATGGGACCTCCACATTCACAGTCTGGCATGATGAGTCCTCAGAATCTAAGACAAAGGAGTATGTCTTTGGATAGCCCATTGGGATATGGCCCTGGAAGTTTAGCAAACATGCCCTTTTAATTTTTTTTCCTAAACTGTACAAACCTTGTTTACTATTCACATTCGGACATGTTTGTAATGCCTTTGACTGTGTTCATGATATGTTACGAATATTGGTTTTAGTAATGTAATAATCTCTCAATGGTGAAGGTATCTTTGGGAGAAATTATTAAGGGTAATCATTGCAGTTAAGTTACACAATCTGAAGCCATTTTTTAAGATATTTGTATAATATGTATATTTCAGATCATTGTGTGATTGAGGAGGATTAAGATTCTGGGTTTATATGTTCTAACTAAATTCTGGCTACAATCTGTTTGTGGAAGGTAATATATAAATCTATATAAAAATATAATATATATAGTTGCTGTATATAAGATGCAATCTGTGCTTGTTTGCAACTGGTCTGTATACTGTGTTTTATTAGAAATCTAATAACAAATATGAAAAAAAATGTTTTGAGTTTGTGCCATTCAATGGGCAACCAAGATCTTCTCATATCTTTTATTTTCAATATTATGTACAAAATAATACAACAATCCAGCAATTTGGAGCAGTATGGCATGATGCCATGACCATCTGATAAAAATGCACACAAAAGCAAATTAATAAATGTTCATCTACTCCCTTTTGAACATTAAAGGCATGGTAGGTGATTTCTTAAAGCCAATATTTACAATCAGATTGGCCAACACAAACCTGCTCCTACACAAAACTAATCAATAAGTGATAGTAATGTATAGTACTGCTGTGTAACAGAGGGTGAATGGTTCAAATCAAATTCTATCGAAAGACATAAACGATGACCCCATGCACAGGGCGGAGGTCGGAATATTGAAGATAAATAGCTTAAAAACAGAAGAATTGTAACATGTTGCTGGTTCAGAAATATAGTCACACACGTGCAAATTTTAAGCAATGTTATGGAAACCATCGATGGCCCCATAAATATGTTTAAGTGTGTTCACCAACTCTGCCTTTAATTGGAGGATGATGTACATGTTAATCTATAAACTCTCATCATACTTGCTGTTATATACATCGGCTTCTAAGGAGTTGTAGTTATAGTCTCTGTTACAGACACTCTGTTCAGATTTTCGACAGACAGACGATTTGTTTTCCTAAACAGCTGTAGCAGATCTCTTCGGAAACGAACTCCAATGAAAGCATAGAGAATGGGATTTACACAACAATGGGAAAAACCAATGCTCTCGGTCACAATCAGTGCTTGATTCAGAGAGGCGTGGGCTGAACAGCTTTGCTCAGGAATTCCACCCAACAATCTGAGAGTATCCATCAGGATTGCAACATTATATGGTAGCCAGCTCATGCAAAAAACGATTGTAATCAATAGAGCCAGCCGAATCGCTCCTTGTTTTTCCAGGCTCCTCTGTTTTTGGCAAAGAGTGATGACTACAAAGGTATAGCAATACCCCATGACCACCAGAGGTAGGAAAAAGCAAAGATGTGTCAGGAAGCGGCTGGCCAGCATCCAGTTGCGCCCATGGATGCCGTGGTTGTTAAATGCACAAGAAAGCCTGGTTGAGTTGATGTCTTCTCCTTTAACAGACAGGAAGACTATGTTTGGACTGGTAATAAAGAAGCTAAAGAGCCATAGAGATAAACAGGTGAGCTGAGCACTTCGAGGTTGTCGTCTTTGTAGACTGGGGATGGCATGTACAATAGCGACATACCGATCAAAACTGATGTAGGCTAAAAGTAGACTACCACAAACTAGATTTAAGCGATTTATTAGACCAATTAGCTTGCATAGAACCGTTCCAAAAGGCCACCCACTGATTCCTTGAGTAACAGCAAAGGGGAAAGTGAAGAGGAGCAGCAGATCAGCCAAAGCCAGATGCAGCAGGTAAATATCTGTCATTCTAAGGTTTTTCCAGCGTTTCAGCAGAATGATCATGAGCAGAGTATTTCCCATGAGGCCCAGAAGAAAAACCACACCATACACCAGTGGCTGGAAGACGGTGCGGAACAGAAGCAGTGGGTTCTCTTCCACACATATGTATTCTCTTCCATCTGGAGGTTCTTCTGTCACGTTTTCATAGTCATTCAAGTAGTCCAAGTTCTGTAATATACATGTTTCAGTCAACATTTTTATATTCTATCCACCTGGTGTACACATTAAGCTATTTAAAGAAAGTGTTTCACTTCCCTTTTAGACTGCTGTACCTCAATATTGTACACCGATAAATACCAGCAAAGGAAAGAAAAAAATTCTGTTTGAGATACATGTCAAAACTGAAAAAAAAAATCTAAATTGTAAGATACAAAAGTTTTGAGAAGTCAAAATTTGACCATAAAAAAAAAAATTTTTACAAAAGCGCAAACAAATACAAAGGTGTTTAAATTTGATGTAAAAATAGAGGAAAAACTTTTAACATTTCAATTGAAAAATGTACAGCTGTTCAAGAAATTTTATTGTTGTAGATCCATACAACTGCAGACAGCAGATTTGTCTAAAGTTCAGACAAGTTCTTCCAAAAACATAATCAATATGATTTCAGAGGTTGTTAATACTCACATCAAAAGTGAATTCCTCTGTGATGTAATTCATGTTTGTCCTGATGTATGTCCAGTCATTCGTCTCAGTAGAGTGTGTGAGTTCTCAGGTGTAAAAAGAACCCATCTGATCTATTGTCTCAAAACACGCCTACCTCTTATTAGTACAGTACCTCCTTGAAATCTCACTTCATTTGAATTTTTCAAAAAAAGCAACCCCGAAATTTCCTTCACTTCCTCATACGTCCAGCTTGAGATCAGATATTTATGCATTTGGCAGACGCTTTTATCCAAAGCTTCTTACATTTCATGGAATTCCGGCATTTCCTGGGGACACACTGCCCACTGGTTTCAGTCCTGTTTGTTTCATTTGTCTGACGAACTCACAAAATAAAATATTTCTGAAAGACTCCAGCATGTTGGTAGCACTGCTGTCTCTCATTTAAATGTTACCAGTTCCTCGGCTCCTTCACACAATCCTAGGGAAACTCTAGGGAATGGACATCCAAAGTCATTGGAAGATGACCCTTAATCTTTTAAGTTCCAAAACTGCTTCAGTTGAGGACATTTAGCTTTAAAAAAGATCTTTATCAAAGGGACCAGGTCATTTTATTAAAGATTGAAGTAGAACTTTTCAGAGCACTGACCCCCCATGTTTCAACAAAAGGGTGACCGAATTTGTATCTCTGGCCAATGGACAATGTTATCTCAAAATCTTGGTAGCTTATAGCAGATTGTTTCGCCAATTTTAAAATACGGTGTAGTATGAAAGAATGAATGCAAACATAAATAACTTAACTGTTTAACAAATTACTCTGTTCACTTCTATGACCAAAACGAAATATCATCTAACATAAACAAAGCATTAATCAAAAAGAAAAAGGAAAAAAAATATAGACGAAAATGTTGTATGAAATGTACATTTGATTTGTAGCTAGATTAGAGGCCAATAAAAGACTGAAAAGTGTATTACCGCACAAAAATCTAAAAATAACAATCGTAGAAAGAAAGATCTATCTCTAGATAGGGGGGGGACATAATGGGGCGACATTGAGCAATCCCCCCCATTTATAGCAACACAAATGTATCAGATAGCATTAGAATTTAAACCCGTGTGATTTCCATTTCATAAATGCAGACATAATTATAGGCCGTCACACACAAAAAAACAGCATCATATAATAATTAAACAGTCAACATCTAGTTTTGACCAGAACACTAGTTTGAATAACTGGTTTGGATGTGTTTGCTCAGGCAATAGTGAGCAAATGCTGGTGTAGGTCTCCATCTTCAGCTCACATTGGGCTTACAGATGGTCACCAGTTGAACCTCATGAGCCTAAAGATCATGCATGTATAGAGAGAAATATGGTTTGAAAACAAATAAAAGTCTAAAAATCAAAATAAAAAAGTGTAAATTGATTTTTTTCTGAACATTAAATATGATTATGAAATTTTCAAGTTTTTTGAGTTCACCTGGTAATCTTCAATTTCAATAATTGAAAGGCAGCCATTTAACTACTTAAGGCAATCAATTAACCTCCTTAATAACAGATGTTGTCAGTCATTAGCTGACACGTGCATGAAACAAATAAAACAAAATAAAAGTTTGTAAGGTATTAGAACAAATATAAAATATGTATAAAATTAAATATTTGTCCCACAATTTCCACATTAATCAAGCACAATAATGTTTGTGCCATTTAAGGTAAGAATTTAACTGCAAGTGGAATTCTCGGAGTATAGATAAAAACAAAAGAATGCACCAGACTCACATCCTACCAACGAACCTCCACCAGTAATATTATATCACTATATTCTAAAAACGAGATTAAAATTGTATGTGTGTTGATTAATCAATCTTGGGCTGTGTTTGTGTGGATTAGACAGGGGGACTCTCTCTCATGTGACTGATTATGGGAGGGTTTAAAGATGACTGGAAGCCATCTTACACACTCGCTTTACACCTCGAAATGTCACAACTCTACACTTGCAATTCACAAACATAAAACATTGAAAGGAAGAAATTCTCAAACACGTTTGGTAAGTTTACACCTGGAGCTTCGCGCTGTACCGTCAAACATTGAGGTTCGTAATCGACATCTAGGTTGTCTTTATGTCTATGGTGTTTACATTTGTGTTTGTGGTGTCTTAGTGTTATATCGGTAGCGTGACACTTAATTTTGCCCTTGTCAACTCGTAGTTTAAGGTTTTTTATTGCACATACGAGGAATATCTGCTAAAATTGTTAATGAAGGAGGTAAATCTTTTGGTCAGTTAGTATGCGGCCTGTGTTTAGCAAACATGTAGCGTGTTTGCTTTTTATCAGGATTTAAACAATTTAAGCACATTGCTTCTCTAGAAATATAGTAAAATGTCCAATCGTGTTTTAGTTTATCTTTATTTATGAAACGACTTGAAGGTGTCTGTGTTTTAACACTGACTGATGCCATTCGGCTAATGTTGGTGCTAGCTGCCTAACGTTAGCTAACGTTATAGACGTTAGCTGCGTGACTGCGTTATTCAAGTTTGAAGGTTTTTTTTTTACGAATAGATCAAAGACAGTAAACAGATAGATGTTTATTATGATCGTATTGGCTTAGCTTATCGATTTGCGTTTAACACGTTTCCGTTTGTTAACTTTATCTAGTTAACTTGTCATTCATTAGCTTATTTCATAAATGTAAACACCATTTTTATTAATATAAACACAATTGATGTAGAATTTGAGTTTTAACGCTTCTTGGGATGTTGGCGAGGCTGAACCATTTTGAGGCCTGATATTTTTGACTCTCTGCCAGGTACCAACAGTAACATTAACTGCTACAATCATTAATTAATTCTGAAACATCAAGTACCTTTTAGTAAGTTCATATGACTGAAGTACCACACATTTCTTTATCCCTTATTTGTTTTTTAATTAACCCTTGGAAGTACGGGGCCCTTTTTTTAAAGCGTTTTTAGTAGTGTTGTTGCTACTTTACAAGTTGCTTTTATAAATGACATCAGTTTTGTGGCAATATATAATTTTTAGTACAATCCCAGCATCTTTTTTCACACTTTTTTTTCATAATAATCCACAATAATTCCATGACAAGCCTGAAATTGTCAAAATTCAAGCAAATTCAATCCAGAGTTGTAAATTGTCCTCTTTTTTTGACAAAAATCTCAAGAATTGAGTAACAAAATCAAAAGTGTTGTCAAAATCCTCGAAAAAAAAGCATGTTAATGTGTTAAACCTTCAAAATTTTATCTACTAAAACACAAGCCATAGAATCAGTGTTATACTCCCACTTCCACTAGATGGCACTGGTGGTGTAAAATGAAACAAAGACGGTTGTGCATTCACATTTTAATTAGAATTTCCTCGCTTTTGTAATTTTAATATAAAACCAAAAACATCAAAACTAATAACCTTTTGGAAATCTGCACATTTATATTTGGTATGAAAACTAAGCAATTGGTGGATTGCTCCATTCCTTAATTCAATACAGCTGGTGTGATTGGCACATGCAATGGTCTGTGCAGATTCTAAGGTTTAATGTTAACTTTTACTGCTGTAACTTAAGCCTTCTTGCTGTATTAATCTTCACTATTTTTGCTTGCATGCAGTCAAAATGGGGCTTAATCTCAGATTTTTATGTAGTTTAATATTTTTTGTTTATTGCACTTGTGTCAAACTTAATTTAAGTTATGCTTTTTGAGTGAATATTTATCATAAACCTTTGATCTTAGGATGCTTTCACACTTGATTTGTTTAGTTTGAATCATTTGAACTAGAGTTCCCTTTTTAGTGCGTTTAGTTTGGGGAGGTATCAACCGAACTAAAAGGAGGTGTTTTATGAATCTGACCAAACTCAAGAGCTGATCGTTTGTGGTTAGCATATGATTGGTTAAACCAATTTAATTAACACATGCCTGCCAATCAGAATCCTATGTTCAGAGAGACCCTGGAAAAACTAATTTAAACAGCTGGCAACCAAAGACCACAACCAAAATGCTGCATGTGTTGTATCAAAATAAACCAAAATGCTGCATGTGGTGTTTTCTGCTTATTCCATACCTTTTACCTTAAACAATGATTACATTTAGAGATGTATGCTTGTAAACCTGAAGTTCTTAGGCTTTTTAAACATATAAAACCACATGGTTGTTTAGTTTTTGAACTGTTCAGGTTTTTTCCTAAATACTGTTTCTTTTTTTTTTATAGAACATAGGTGGGAAACCTTTGAAATCGATGAAGTTGAATGAAGAAGGTAATGGACTTTAAGGAGTTAAAGGAAAAAAATGAACACCGGCATCCGAGCCCCTGGAATTTAAACATTTTTATTATTTTTTTGCGAAGGGAGGTTTAATAATCGAAAGGATAACTGAAGCTAATCTTTGTGCTCATAGCATCTGCGACCTGTTGCTTAAGTGACTTTTCACAAAAGACTTGCATATTGGGAAACAAGAATCTGGTTAAAAACTACCATTCTTCATGTGCATTGGACACTGAGAAAGCTGCAGGAAGGACAACTTGTACATTGTTCTAGTAGCCAATCGAGAAGAAGGATTATATCCGCTGTTTGTAGAACTACTTTGAGAAGGAACATTTAAGTCATGAGTACTGCAAGAATGGAGAACCCAGTGATTCTGGGGCTGTCCAATCAGAATGGCCAAATGCGAGGTTCAGTCAAGTCAGCAGGGGGACCTGGTGGAGGTGGAGGGCTGTCCCAAACAACACAGCCACCCCAGGTCAAAGCCTCCAGCACAGTCAACAATGGCAACTCTCAACCAGTTCCCACAGCCAACACAATCATTAAGTAAGTCCTAAAGTGCAAATGAAGAGGTGTTCTGCCAGTAAATAGTGATCATGATGGGACCTGTTTTTTTTCCCCAGGCCTGGAGATGACTGGAAGAAGAACTTGAAGCTTCCTCCGAAAGATATGCGTATGAAAACTTCAGTAAGTGTCTTTGGTTTGTGGCATTTACCTTTATCTAATGTGGTGACTGTGGTCTGAGAAGACTGTACTGGACATTTACAGGACGTGACTGCAACCAAGGGAAATGAGTTTGAAGATTATTGCCTAAAACGGGAGCTGCTTATGGGCATTTTTGAAATGGGCTGGGAGAAGCCATCACCTATACAGGTAACGAGGACTCAAAATTGCCAATAAAGAAACTTGGGTTGTGCTAGGAGTGGAGTTTGGTATATTCTAGCTCAGGGATGATATCTGCTACATTAAAGCTTTTTTTTTTCCCACTCTCCCTGCTGAACTGACTGCCAATTAGCTGAAAGATTGAGTCATGTGATCTTATTGCTAGATAGGTGATTGAAAAGTTTTCCAAGGCTTTTTTTTTGATTGGTTGGGCATAATATGGGGATATCCAACTGACTGCCCAGAGCTAAGCAATCAGAGGAGCTAACTGACATTGCAAGAGTTGTAGAATGAAGAGAGGACTGCACTGTATAATTTTTATATATTATACTAAATTTGTATACATTTTTAGACGTGCACCATCATCCCTTAATGCCACACTGTCGATTAAAGGAATCTGGCTTCGGATCGAATTACAAACACCCCGACAAAGAATGGTCCCTTGTAGTCTTAAATAAACACACTGTCAAACAGGTCTAACATGTTCTTGTGGAGGAATCCGCATGTTTAATTGGCTGTTTACCTGTGGCATTTGACTATCCACACAATCAGTGAGGATAAATTACGGACTGCCCACATAATTAACATATGGACACAGAATGATGGAAGTAACTTAACATTTTGGTTGTTTATATTAATAAAAAGGGAAAATAGCTGAACAATTAGCAACAGATTTTTTTAGTGTATGGTTATGTATGCTTTTTTTTTATATATATATAGTTGTAGTTTTTGGTTTATTTTATTTTCATGATGACACTAATTAAACAGTGTAATACAAAAAGGCATATACTGCTTATGTAGCAGTGTAAATTTTCTAGCATTTCATGCATATTCCGTGTTTGTGCACACTTTATTGCAAAGATGACATTTTCTCTGCAGGCATAAAGAGTCACACTTTAATTTGAGAGGTACTCTTTGCGTAATAGCGTGCATATCCGAAAGATAAAACATCTATAGCTACTGCTTCTGTAAAACAGCAGCATTTAAAGTACTGCTATGTCCCATGCTTTATAAAATACAGCTGGTTAACTGTAGCAACATGGGCAGATCATTTTGGAAATGGAATTAATTTATTCAGCATATTAGCAGCTCATTTCCTGCCAAATGTAAAAAGCTGCAAAGGATTTTCCCTGGAGACCAGACATGAAAACAGCAGATTAAATGAGTCTAGATCCAAGAAAATGGAATTAAAAAAAAAAAAAAACGATTTTTGGGAAAGCCATGGACTGAGAAATTAATGTAGAAATGTAACTGTTACTACCATTTGAAAATGGGCAAAATTTTCAAAATGGCTCACTAGTTCAGTTAAGCAACTGTAAACAATGTCTTGTGTAATTCTGACTTGGTTATTCTCAATTGCCACTGAATCTTTTTCCAAGTAATTCTTTGAGGTTAGGTATTTGAACCCAAGGTCTAACAACGATCATAAATTGTCCATCACTCTGTCGTGGGCATTAATGGGCAGAATTGTTTTTGTTAAACATTGACAATATTTTTATTTATTTAACAAAGTCATTGGAAAGAATGTGCAAATATGTAAAATTTATCCCAAAGCTTTATTTTATTAATTTAAATGAATACATCTGCTATTTTGTTGTTTTTTTTTTTCTGTTTGTTCAAAATCTTGTTTGTTCATTTCTGCAGGAGGAGAGCATTCCCATCGCATTGTCTGGGAGGGACATTCTTGCCAGGGCCAAGAACGGCACTGGAAAAAGTGGCGCCTACCTCATTCCATTACTTGAACGCATTGATCTGAAGAAAGATAGCATACAAGGTCTGTGTTCATTTTGGAACTAGGCGTAAACAAGGGTCTCATTACCTTTCTTTGATTTTTAAAGTTGACCGTATGCTTTTGATGCCTTTTGCAGCGGTGGTAATTGTGCCCACCAGAGAACTGGCTCTTCAAGTAAGCCAGATCTGCATCCAGGTCAGCAAACACATGGGTGGGGTCAAGGTCATGGCAACAACTGGTGGAACCAACCTCCGTGATGACATCATGAGACTTGATGAAACAGGTGAGGGGTCTTAAATTGGTTTGTGGTGTTTTAAAGGGATTTTTGTGGACACTGATTGGATGAAACTCCTTTGTTTCCAGTCCATGTCGTCATTGCCACTCCAGGAAGAATTTTAGACCTCATCAAAAAAGGAGTGGCCAAAGTCGGACAAGTACAGATGATCGTGTTAGATGAGGTGTGTGAAGAAACACCATGTTAATTTGTCATTTTTGTGCATTGTAAGTTTCGGTTCTCTGATGGTGTTTTCTTTTTGGCTGAGCAGGCGGATAAGCTCTTGTCGCAGGACTTTGTACAGATGATGGAAGAGATTCTTAGCTCTTTGTCAAAACAAAGGCAAATTTTGCTGTACTCTGCAACTTTCCCACTGAGTGTGCAGAAGTTCATGGTAAGAGCACCAAGGGATCAAAAACTAAAATTTAAATACATGTATGCAAAAAATGGAGGCTTTGATCAAATCAGTTCTTTGAGAGAATTTTGAGCCAGTGTTTAATAAAAAAAAAATATAGGAATACCATTTTGGCAGGCTGATGCTTGTTTCAGATTGCACCCCAAATGCTCCAACATAACTGTATAAGTATCTTACTGGTGTGGAGCGTCTCAAATCTGATCTATTTTAATCTTAAATTATAATTATGGCTTTCTGTAATTGTTTAGTATTTTTTTATTCATTTATTTTTTTATTACTGTATTTTTCGCTGTATAAGACGCACCCAATTTTATATGAGGAAGATCTAGAAAAAAAGATTCTGAACCAAATACTGTAGTAAAATACTTTATATCAACTGTGTAAAAGTTAACAGCAGTTTAACAACAATTATATGCCAAACATGTAACATGAACAGTCAGTGTCAGCGCGCATCGCCGGGTGTACAAATATGGCAGACCGCTCCGGAGCCAGGCCGAACCCGCAGCCTCTCTTAAGCCTCTTCTACGGCCGTGACCGCCCTCCGCTGCGCTCTGCATTTGCCGTATAAGACGCACCAACTTTTCCCCCTCAGTTTTGGGGAAGAAAGTGCGTCTTACACGGTGAAAAATACGGTAATTTTATTTTGAAATGGCAGTGTTCTCCCCTTAATGAGCTGCAGAATTTTCGAAATTTCCAAGTCCACAAGGGTTTCCAACCAAGTTGAGTTTAGGTTAGGAAATTAAAGTTCTAATTTGTATTATTATTATTATTTTTTTTTTACTATTCACGGTCATTGAATCAAATATCAAAGTTCTTAAAATTTACCATTTTTTTTTTTGTTTTCAGAACTCCCATCTCCAGAAGCCCTATGAGATAAACCTGATGGAGGAGCTGACCCTGAAGGGGGTTACTCAGTATTACGCCTATGTGACCGAAAGGCAGAAAGTCCATTGCCTTAATACGCTGTTCTCAAGGGTAAATGGGTCAATTTTTAAATGTTTCTGGCTATTTTTTTCTATTATATTTTCTAAATGAACGTCCATTTATATGGATATCTAAAAAATGGATCATGCTTGTTCAATGGAATAAAATAGAATAGAAATGTTCGCCATTCTATTGTTTCACTGTAGCTGATTGTTTCTGATTGGTCAATAGCTTGACCTATTGAAATATCTGGAACACCACTGTAATAAAGTGCACGGACAGGTTTTGAACCTGAACTCTCCAGCTGGTGAAATATGAACCTTGCGAAGAATGCTTATTTAGTTAGGCCTCTGACTTCTAACCTACATGTTCTAAATCGATGGTTGCACAATATTCTGTTATGTAACAACCTGCAGGTCACAATTTGTGTTTGATATAATGTAGACAACAGTTCAGTGATGATTACCTGAAATTGAGTCGTATTGTGGTGCCCTCTTCCCCCATTACTCCTTGTTGCTGATTGCAGGGTTTTTAAAACCTCAGGTTCAGCATTATGTGAAGGCAAGAAATAATGTTGCTTGCATAAATGAACTCATTTCCATGATGATGCGCTCAAGATAAATTTTAATTTTTAATGCTTATTACATCCTTTTTTTTTTGCCAAATTTTTTTTAATGTAATCAAATATTGTGGGGAGAATGGTCTCAAATGTAGAAAAATAGCGTGATTAATGAAACTTCTTTTTTTTTTCTTCTAATTTTTGTAGCTCCAGATAAATCAGTCCATTATCTTCTGCAATTCATCCCAGCGAGTGGAGCTCCTGGCCAAGAAGATCTCTCAGCTTGGCTACTCCTGTTTCTATATTCACGCCAAGATGAGACAGGTTTGTGTAAACAGACCCTGTAGATGTTGCATTGTTGGCGCCATAAACCCTGGCACAACTTTAACATTGATCCTTTCTGAAAACCATTTTGTTTTAATGTGCGTTTCCATTTTTCTTTAGGAACACAGAAACCGTGTGTTCCATGATTTCAGAAACGGCTTGTGTCGTAATCTAGTCTGTACTGGTAAGCACTGTTTAATGCGCATCCACCAAGAGTCTTGTTGAGATATTTAAAAAATATGGCTCTTAAGTTATTTATTTATTCTGTATGTTAGATCTCTTCACAAGAGGAATTGATATTCAAGCTGTGAATGTGGTGATCAACTTTGATTTCCCTAAACTTGGGGAGACGTACCTCCATCGTATTGGCAGGTCTGGTGAGTAATTTCACAAATTCACCTCTTGTTTATTATGGAATAACATCTACCAGAAGTGAAGATGGAGGGTAGTTCACAGATGCCAACTTTGTTTCCTGCTGAAAGAAAAAGCAGCACTGGAACATCTCTTTCAAATACTGTTTGACTGAATCTATAGAAATGTGAGGAAAAGATTCATGTGTGTTTGAGGTTTTGTTTTGTTTTTCCCAATGAACCATTATTTTGAAGACTGGTGTGAGCAAAGCATTTATTGAAATAACTGTGACTGAAAGTTTGTATAGGAATATATTCATAGCCTTTTTCATGTAAGTATCTTAAACTGGATGTAAAACTATTAAATTTAGTTAATATTCTTTGTTTTTCCAAAAAAATGTTTAGTAAATGGTCGAACAAAAGAATAGATTTAAGTTGCGATTTAAGAAATGCATGTCTATACTCAAATACAAATTCTAATAAGCTTAATCAATAATAAAAAAGAAAATAATTCAAATTAATTGTGTGTATATATCGCCCAGCCCTGGAATCAAAAAGCACCTTGCTAACAATATCATTTCGCAATGGTACATGTAAATTAAATGGAAATAAAAAAAATGTTCTTTTGGTTTCATTTGTTTTAATTGCTTGAGGCAAGTTGCAGACTTCTCCAAATTTACTCCAATGACTCTTTGACCCGCTGTGATTGTAAAGAATAAGAGATCTGACTGATGGGACCCGTTGTTTAAGCCATTTTTAGTTGTGGGACCATTGCTTTTTGTAAGATTGTGCAATTTCATTGACATTCCCTTTACTTGATAATAAGTTAATGAAATAGTATAATAAGTTGCCTTATTATGCAAAATGTACTTTTCCCAAATCCCGAACATCTTTAGTGTTGTTCCCTTATCATAAACATGCCTCAAGTTTTATTCAGAACCTTTCATGCATGTTTGTGTAATAGTATATTTGTGTGCTGAAAATGGCTCTGGTAATTTTTCTGATAGTAATAATGCAACGATCAGTGTTTAAATCTCTGCAGAATTCTTAGTTACTGGTGAGGGTTGGTCAGCAGGGGACGTGTTGAAATCATGGCTGTGGGAGGAACAGGGGGTCAATGATGATTTTTGCATAAAAAACAATTCAAAGGTTTTTTTTTTTTTTTTTTTTATCTAATGCTTCATTTAGAAAGTTAAGAGGTCAGTGCTAGTACAAAGGGCTCAAATATTTATTATAACTGCTTTAAAATGGCATAATATGGCACTTTAAATGGAATCCCAAGACTGTTTTTCCTGAATTGGTCGATTCTTTTTGTCAGAAGTGCTTCTGAAAAGTGGACCACACTCCCTTTAACACGAGCTTCCTTCTCTCCGCACAGGTCGATTTGGGCATCTAGGTCTGGCCATTAACTTGATCACTTATGATGACCGCTTTAACCTGAAGGGTATAGAAGAACAGCTGGGCACTGAAATCAAGCCCATTCCCAGCAGTATTGACAAGAGTCTTTATGTGGCCGAGTACCACAGTGAGAGTGGGGAGGAGGTTAAACTGTGAGAAGTAGCGGTGAGTTCTTTTAGACACCAACACTTGTTTATTCATCTTAATAATCTCACTTATTGTCATTTTCCACCCCTTTCCAGGTCACCAATCCGTGTCCCCTGTACCCATTTTTTCCTCCTTTCTTTAAGGAATTGGGGACACTTGTTGAATCTTTTTTTCCTTTTAGTTTTCCTCCCCTTCAATGATATCTTTGTCTTCCTCAGTACTTTTGAAATTTTTTTTTTTTTTGTGCCACTACAAGGAATGTTGTTGCAACGATCCAATATTCGAGAAGGACTGATGGCTCAGAAAAATAAAAACACTGCTGCAGCAACGTTTTCACCCTGAAGACTTCTACAACTGGAGGAGGGAAAGATGGGACCTGTGGGTTTATACGAGAAGGAGCCCAATGACTACTGGTGGCCTGCAAGCACATTAGTTCCCTGCTGTCTCTGCTCATCTTCATGTTTCTAGTCATTTGAAACAAGTGCCTTAACAAGCGGTCTAACTTGTTCAAAAAGTAATAACCTGAAACGACCCCCATCCATCCCCTCACAGACGTCCATCCGTCGTTGGCTTCTGGCACATCTTGTCTGTCCTCATTTGATATCAGAAGAATAATTTAGCTTTTGTCAGACTTGGAATTGCTAAGAAGAGCAGGATTTCACTTTGGGAGATGAAGCAGTGGTACTGTCTATACTTGACTGGTGAGAAATGAAGCCCACTTGAGAACTCTGATGAGAGAACTGAGCGTAATGACAATAAGGTGGGGGTAATGTTTAAAGGGCAAGAAGTCCCAAACGACTCAAGGATTTGAGAGTTCTTCCCTTCATCTGCTCATGACTCTAGAGACCCATTACTCTTTCCCTCTCTGTCTTCAGTGGGCCAACATTAAGGGACTTAACCAGACTTCGCCTTGGTCAGGAGATGAATGTGGAATTTTCTTTTGTTTCTCCCCTGTTTTGACTCCTCTTTGGTAGGCACTCTGAACTAAATGTGCCGATTATACTTTGTTGGGACATTGTGAACAATTTGTAAATAACTTCTTTTTTTTTAAGTGATTCTTTTAAAACAAGCTAAAAGGTGGGATAGATTTGAAAAGATCTTTTCAAATCCAGATTTCTGTCAGCACTGGATAAAGCTGGCTGGTTGAAACCTTCAAAGTAGTTTTCCAATCTTTTTTTTTTTTTTTTTTTAAACAAAAATGGGTACCTGTTCTTTTTATAGATGCGGAAGTTCCTAGTTTAAACATGTGGTGCAGATGTTCATGATCATGAGAAGCCCTCATCTGTTACCCAGTGCTGACAGTTTCCTGTTGCGTTTTGCTAAACGGCCTCATTAAGGATTGTGAAAGAGGCTTCCCAGACTTTTGCTTGTGACACTGACTTAAGAGCACTCATTGGGGTCCCTGAGGCTGGGTGACTCTAGTAATATAGATAATTTAATATTTTCATCATGTAATAGTGCTACTCGCTGCAGTGCAGCTCAAATTGGCAATGTGCAAAATGTTATTTCTAAGCGAGATGTAGCTGTTACATAAGATTTGCCAATAAGATTTGGCTTTAAATGCCTGGAACATAGGACTGAAAGACTCTGATGTTCCCATTGGCAAAAGGAAAAGTGGATTTAAAAAAAAAATACAACTGGATGCCAGGACTGATGACAATGCTGCAGCAGAGATGTTGTGCAGTGCATTGCGAGTCGGCTTTGTTTTTTTTTTTTTTTGTAGTTAGGCAATCTTCTTAAGATGCTGCACATACTTAACAGAAGAATCTAAACCTTGCGTTTGAACTAGAGTTCAAGGGTTGGGCAATAATACGGGCACATGTGCTGGGTGCACTTCCTCGGGTAGGGCAGAGGTGCAAAGAGTGAATGCTTTTCTTTAGTTTTGAGGAAGTATTGTGGCAGGGAAATGGTATTTAATGTGGGATTTGGGTTTTCATGGGTGCTGATAACCAAATGTTTTTTTTTTTTTTTTTTTTTTTTTTTTCAGCAGCAGAATATTTATCCCCGTGACCCAACACTAATTGCCTTCAAAGATTTTTGAGAACATTTATATATTTTTTTTGTTCTGTTCCATTTTAAAAAGGGGGATTGTATGGGGCTTGCATTGACTAACTGGAGCCCATCTGCTACTTCTGAAATTTGTATTATTTTTCCCGCCCATGCAAGGGTTCTTTTTTTGGGGTGGGATAGAGGTAGGGAGGGATATGATTTTGCCTTTTTGTGATTTACTTTGGCTGAATTTAAACATAATTTTTACATCAAGTAAAACTAGTCCCCATATAAAAAAAGTTTATGCAGGTGAGAATTTTTTTTTTTCTTTTTTTTTGGAATTGGCTTTGTCTATTCTAGCTTAAATCCAAACTTGTATGCTCTTCTTTTTAGCTCGTAACCCCAGTATGCACATTACATCTTTGTCTTCTGAAGGGGTTTATGAGATGCTGGGCTTCTGGCAGCAGCCCAGTTTTTTATTTTTTTTATTTATTATTATTATTATTATTTTTTTTTTTTAATCCTTTGCACATCTGGTGACAAGCTCAGTTTATTCCTGTGATTTTGTTGAGCACTTGATTGAATATGCTGTGATCTATTTTTTCCCCCAAAGTTTTGGTTTCATTTAGTTTATTTTGAAGAATGAATTGGAGAATCTCACCTGTGTCTGTTGGTTTCTTCAGCATTAAAACTGCATCAAGTGAATCCACTCATTCTTCAAGTTTTTGTTGTAATTCTTTTAGCTGCCCTGGTGTATCATACTACTTCTAGCACTGGACTGTTTAAGCCTGTTTTGTGTTGGTTGTACTTGGATACATCAGTTGGGGTTGGTTGGTGGGTGGGTGGGGGGGCATAGTTCAATTGGTTTAAATTTGGATAACAATTGGGAGTTCAGGTTAAGGAAGAGCTGATCTCTAAACTTCGCTCTTGCATTGGAGAATACAGATCATTTGTTTTTGAGTTACATCAGGTTTAATTGACGACCAAATTTCAAATGAAATCAAAGGTATCATTTTGGTTGTTCCTTTTCAATTTGGACTGATTCAATTGGCTGTTCTCTCAGTGATGCTACGTTGTAGGAGTTGATGTGTGAAAATGCAATGGTTAACATCTGTGATGGTTTTTGTTTGAAAATAAAGCTCACTGAAGTTCCACGTCATTGTTTTAATGTGTGTTTATTTAAGACAAAAAGATGATAGTTGTGTCTTTGATCACGTGACTCCAAAGGTTCAAATGTAAAGATTTTTTAATACAATATCAAACCTTGATGAATGAAAATCTCAGTGTTTCATGTCAATGTTTGAGCACATGCATCTTTTATAACCCTTATGTAACATTTAATGTCCACTTGTTGCATTCCATCACCGATAACAGATGGCTAGGATCCAGTTGTTTCTTTCAGTCCAATGAAACCGATACGACAATCTAGTTTTATTTAAGCTCACCTCTAACCCCTTTTAAATGCAGCTTGGTCTTAAAACTTTGTTGGCCATTTGTTCAGTACGCCTGGAATGTAGCTCAACAGGATGCTGTGCCTTATCCTGATTGGTTTTTCGTTGATGGTCATCATGTCCTCTGGTGAGGAGTTTGGAGTTCCATGTGACAGGTTAGTCCTGTAATCATTTTGATGGTATGGCTGAAATATGAAATCAAACTGGTCAAATTTTAAAATAAAATACTCCCTCCACTGGCTTTTAAAACAATGCTCACTTATCCAAATGGGATTATCTTGCTATATTATTCTTTAAAAAAATGTAGAAAAATGAATATATTGAGAATCTCGATGTACAATCCTTGTATCTTGAAGAAATTAGGTAAAATCTCTAAATGAACTGCGTCAATCAGAAAGCAGATTTACTCTTGAATTCTGATTTGTTGAAAATGGAAGTAGCTAAATGTGAGCACAGGACGAGTGCCCAACAGCATGTTTTGTTAATCTGTGCAACAGAGGCCTGACTTCTTTGTTTCTTAGTCAGATCTACTGCAGCGGCGAGATCCTCAGACAGGTCCAGATGGCGAAACTGTTTGATGATGACAAGTACTTTGTAGATATGAAGTTATCTACGGATCCTGGTGAGCCGTTCATGTTGGGTGTGTTCTGATGCTAAGCTGCAGACTCATAATATCCTGCTTTATTTTCATCCATTTGCATAGAGGCTGTATTGGTGGCTTTTGAACGTTTAGGTTCAGAGTTTCCGAACAAGACGGTGCCTACCTCGGATTTACAGAAATTTCTTCAGACATACTTTGAAGAGCCAGGAAAGGAGTTTGAGCCCTGGACTCCTTCTGACTGGCATCCAAAGTAAGAACAATTTGTGCAGACATTGAGTTTTGTTTGCACTACAAATAAAACCAACTGTGTTCATCATTGTTGATCCCACATTTTCCAAGAATTCCTGCTATTGCAACCCAATTGGCAAACATGTTTTGACTTTATTTGATAATTAAAATGAGCAAAACCGTGTCTTCAAAACACCAGCTCTCCTTTAGGGTCACTTCCACACAGCTTTTAAAGGAATTCGGCTGGTAGGTTGTTCCAAAGCTTCTGTGGAAGTAGTTTCTCGCATCCTTCTGTCGCTTTATGTAAATCCCCAAACACTCGATGTTGAGATCAGGGCTCTGTTTGGGCCAAATCACTTCCAGTTGTTCGTATGTAAACTGAAGATGGTTCTCAACGACTGTTTGTTTTGGATTATTGTCCTGCTTCAGGATACATTGAGGCCGATCATATGCCTCCCTGATGGTATTGCATGATGGATAAGCATCTGCCAGTTTTCTTAGCATTGAGAACACCTTTCCCCCTTACATCCAAGGCAACTCCACCGTGCTTTACTGTTGCCTGCAGACAATCCAATTTTGTAATGGTCGTCACCCTTTGATGAATAAACAGCTTCCTGCTACAGCCAAACTCTTAACATTTGTACTCATCAATCCAAATTCTCGTATCTTTTTGGGGATACTTGAGTCATTTACTTTGCTCCCATAACAGAGAAATGGCTGCAACTCTTCCATGAAAAGATTTCCCCAGAGAGTTGGTGGGTAGTTGACTGCAATCTAAAACTAAATCCCTGATTTTGTTCAAGTACATTTAAGAGTTGATGCTGGTTTGAAGGCAAAAGGTAATATTTGATTTTTGACTAATAGTAACAATCATTATATGGTTTATCAAATATATGGTTTGTTAAAGCAGCTTTTTGTACTATACCTGCTACTTTAGCAGGGTGCAGTATGAAATAATTATTTCCTTTTTTTCTTTTTTTTTTTTTTACTTATCCCCTCTAAAGAGGAGATAAAAGAATCCACAATAATTTTTCATCTCATCACAGTTATAGACATTGGTAACATTACAGGCATTGGTGGATTTTTTTATTTTTTTTTTTTTGTAGCACAAGATTTTATTTTGTCTCCCTCATTTATAAAACCATAAAATCAGCTTAAATAACTCAAAAGTTTGATAAATTTGCCTTAATATTGCAAAAAAAAAAGTTTTTTTTTTTTTTTTAAATTTCCAAGCACTTTCCCAAAATGTGTGTTTGTTTAAGATTTGTAATAAAAAAATCATTCCGTTTGCTTAAACAGAAAGTTGTGGCCAAATTTGTACTCAAACAGAATTGCCAAAAGACCAATTAAAGACCAAATTTGTCTTTAAATATATACAATTATAATACTAATCCCCTTGTTTTTCAGACCAAAATTTCTCTCTAGAATATCTGACGACAAATACCGCGACTGGGCAGAAGAACTCCATGAATTGTGGAAGTCCCTTGGCCGCAAGGTTAGTGTTTTGACCAGTAGCGTCTTGCAAGGCTCACTTAATTAATGAAAATACTTTGTGATTTAATAGATTCGTGATGATGTCAGAGATCACCCAGAGCTGTACTCTCAGATTTACACCCCGCACCCAGTCCTCGTGCCAGGAGGCCGCTTTAGAGAGATCTACTACTGGCGAGTCTCGCTCACACTCAAACAAACATTAGCAGAATAGTTTGTGGTTCTGCTAATGCTAGCCGTACTTGAACTGTGTGTATGTCAAGAGCCTGAACCAGCGATCTGTGGTCACAAGTTGGTTGTCCATATTTCTAGTGGAAGTGGAATGCCCAGATTTGATTGTGGAGCTATTAGATTTTGGGTTTAGTGTGACCAGCCCAGCGACTCTTTCTCCCTCAGTCACAAGGATGTAGCATACATCTGGTTTCAATAGTTTAGCATTATGCCCTATAGTTTGTATATACACGTGTCTACGAACAGTAATAAAAGTTCTGCTTACTGTAGACCACATGTGTCAAACTCCATGTAATCTAATGTGGCCCGCGAGAGCTTAAAAGTTATGAGTGTCAAAAAAAAAAAAAAAAAACGAAAACGCAAAAAAAACCCTACATTTCCCACAATGCCTCCGCATCCATACTCACAAGGGAATCTGCAGAGCTGCCGTTTCTCACACATTGAACGTTAGACTCACGCATTTGAGTGATCTCTCATGCCACACCTCACGCTTTCCCACACTTTCTCACGCAAAATAAATTTCTAGATGGGCAACAGCTAATAGTTTATCTGCGATGTTTCTTGAGCCTGATGATAAAAGATGATGATCGATATGCATCGTCTTCAGTTTGTTTTTTCACTAAACAAATGACAAAAATGCTATTTTTCTTTATTCACTTGGACAGTTTGATCCTTCATTAATGGAGTTATGTGGGTTTTTATAAGCTGACAAAAATCAAAAGGATTTATATTAGAACATCAAGCATACAATTGTTTCTATGTAACTGAATTGTCACTTGAATAAGTTATAAATAATGAGTTATTTAACATTAAGGAGTAGTTACATTTACGTTACATTCAATAATATTGTTTTACATTTATAAGTTACATCTGGCCCTTTGAGGACAGACATTATGCTAACGTGGCCCTCTGTGAAAATGAGTTTGACACCTCTGCTGTAGACTATTGTATTGTGTCTGCTTCCCAATAAAGAGAAACCATTAAATACAATTGCTGTGACTTTTCTAATGATGATCTGTTTTTAATTATTGTTTATTGGTAAGATTTATCTTGGTTCTTTTATTTTGTCTGCAGGGACTCCTATTGGGTTATAAATGGTCTTCTTTTGTCTGAAATGATCGAGACCGCACGAGGGATGATACTAAATTTCGTTTTCCTTGTGGAAAGGTGCTTTTATTTGGTCTAATTTTCAAATGTAAACCGAAATGTGACTCTTTAAAATGTTTTAAAATTGGTAGTAGTTTAGGTTTTATGATATCATTAGTCCGAGCATCCAATTGAATTGTAGAAGCTTTGTCAGTTTAAGCACATTGTTGATAAGCTGCAAGATATTTGGGAACCTCTACAGGCCTGAGATTTGTATTTATTTCTTTATTTTTTTTGACGGGACACATTCCAAAATTGAAATTCAGGTTATATATATATGATCATCTTTTTCCCCCCATTGCATCTACTTGGTCATTTTCTTTGTGGTCATTTTCAATCTTTACATTGTTTGTTTGTTTTTTCTACCACCTGGGACCAATATTTTTTTTTTATAAAAATGTTTTAGGAAAAATGTCTTTTAGTGATTTTAATAAAAAAAAGTTTACTCCCACCTGCAATTGTTTTCATTAAATTTTTTTTTGTTTGCCCTTAACTTCTACACAGATATGGCTTCGTTCCAAACGGTGGTCGTGTTTATTACGAGCGTCGCAGTCAGCCTCCCTTCCTACCGCTCATGTTAGAGAGTTTCTACCGAACCACCGGAGACAAGGAGTTCCTGAGGTGAGTTTTTGTACAAGTTCGAAAGTTCAGAAGAGCAGAAATCGCCTTTATCCTGAAACCAACTAGAAACACAGAACTTTTATTTGTTTTGGTACCCATTGATTAATAAATGAAGCAGTGGTGACACGGGCTCAACATTTCTTTAAAACCTGACCATGCTCTTGCATGGGGATTAAATTGGGGATTTCTCCTATTGTTCAAAGGTATGCATTTTTAACGGAAGCTTTTATTTATTAAGTGACTTGCATTTAAAGAATGAACATATTCCCCGTCCAGTGTCCAAATTCAGTGTTTTCATCATTAAACTGTATATATATATTTTTTTTAAACAATGGCCAAGGTGTGTTTGTACATGCTGTAAACTCTGTTTAATGCAATCTTTGTTTGGTGTCACTACTTTGTTTAAATTGCCCAAGCCTAATGTCTGAAGATGTAATGAGGATTGTTTTGCTGTTCACAGTTGCATCATGACTCACAAATAGTAAATGTGCTGTGAAATGCTGCAAAAGTCAATGCTGAATACTCCTTTTAAAATGGGCACACTTGCATTATCAACTGGCATTTGTTGGTGTGTCCCCCCCCCCCCCCCCCTGAAAAACCTGTTTGTTTGAGTCAGTTCTTTTTCCCTGGGGAATTCGATCGACCTGATCCTTGCCTGACTCCATTGAATTGACTTCACCAGCAAACGTTTTCTGTGCTTCAGGCAGGTTTTGCCATCTCTGGAGAGAGAGTACATCTTCTGGATGCAGAATCGCTCTCATGCTATAACGATAAAGGGACAGACTCACATCCTGAATCGATATAATGTAAAAGTGAACAGCCCCAGGTGAGTGCACTCATTTATTCTGTAGGGGAAAAATCTATTCAGTGTTTGGTAGTGGCCTTGGAATTTTTTTTTTTTTTTTTTTTCAGAAATACACATTATTGTTTCAGATGTCTTGGCTTAGACATGTTTTATTTTGTATTAACCTGGGTTTTGAAATCTCTCCTCTACTATACTATGATAGTTATTATTGTGGAATGGTCCCATGGACATTTCTTCTCAGCATGTATATCTTTTATTTGATCAATAATTTTACCTGCGATACAAAATGCCACGCATGCTCCCCATGCTTCTCCCAACCGCTGTAATCTGAACAGGCCATGAGTACAGCGCCTCCTGGTTGCAGGGAAGTGTCAGCTGTTGACTGCAGTAGTCCCACCTACTTCGCTGACCCTCCGGCAATGTGTGTCCTGTATTGTCTATATGTGCTTTTGTATGTGCATGGCTTTTATTTTTTAACCCCTGCTCCAGAGGCTCTTTGTTTGAGCTCTCTTTCCCATTGTATACCCATTTCTCTGTTTGTTTCTAAAATCCCACTAACAATGGCCTGTCTACCCACCTTGTCCATTTTTGGGGCCAGAGGGGTTCAATTTTGCTGCATTTATTAGTGCATATGACCTAAAGGATTGATGATGCTTGTGCATGGCATTAAAGCTCGATGATGATTTCAGTGCCATCTAGTGGTGAAAAGAAGGGTTAATTCTTGGAAGTACAATACCTGTGATGCGGCTTAAGTTCTGTTTATACGGTTTAGCACAGGCTCTGAGTTTTTTATATTGTTTAAGTTGTTTTAACTTGTCTTTGCTCTTTATGGTGCATTTATAAATTTAAAGCATAAAATGTGAGAATTTGTTTCTTTAATCCTCAGAATTGTATTTGTTTTCAAGGCTGTTGTGGAATTATTATGTAATGTAAGAAAAAAAGTACGCTGGGGTTGTATAAATTGTGAAGTTGAAAAAATAAAAAATAGAATATAATAAAATAAAATAAAAGATAATTTGATGAAATTGAACAACTCTGAACTTGGAACATCAAGCCAATCTGACGATTACTCAGTATGGTTCAGATCCACACATTGGAAAGACACAGATTTGTGATTCAAGACTAATAAAGAACTGTTTAAAAAAATGAAATATTTGAACTTTTTTAATTTAGCCATGTGTAATTTTCTGTCCTCAATAAATTCTCTTAAATTTTCCCTAGGCCTGAATCCTACAGTGATGATGTGGAACTGGCTGAGGGTCTGGAGCAAGGTATTTGAGCAATCAACTTGTTAAAGGAAAATTAAAGAAAACTGTTTTAAAACCTTTACCTCAAGAATGTTGCCTGTCGTTCTGTGGAAATAAACGCCTACTTCTAAAAAGAAAGCTTTTATTGTATTCAAGTTAATTCAACTTATCTATTAAATTCAAGTGTTTAATGATTTCAGATTAAAATTGTTTGATATTTAGTTTTTCAGATCTATAAATGTTTTGCGTATGCAAACGCTCACTGGTTTTTCTTGGCTGATTTAATTTCCTGACTGCAGGTTGGGATCTATACTAGTCACAGATTGCACAGGGTTCTTTAACTTCATATGATCTGTTATTGGTTTTTCATAATTAACCACAATTTTTGAATCACAAATACACAAGGTTTAATTTGTTTAAAGACAATATACACTGTTCATTTTACATTTAAAATATTTTTTTTTAGATTATTCTGTTATCAGTTATTTAGACTATATTATGGTTTGTAGATGACATTGTGATCTGTAGTGAGAGCAGAGAGCAGGTGGAGGAACACCTGGAAAGTTGGAG
>SRMA01025450.1:0-43664 GCA_007224835.1 Danionella cerebrum | reverse complement strand
AGGGGACCATCTTGCAGCCTGCATGCGGATCTCAATAAATGGGCCAGAAGTTTCAGACTATCCATACCAAGATCAGAAGCCCAGAAAGATACACTGCAGTGACAAAAGCTGCACACTTTGTGAATAATTAACATATTAAAATAAATCTGATGTTTAGTGTTTAGTTCAGTGTACAGTTGTTTAGTTATTGTACAGTAATTGTTCAGACATTATAATATATTGGTATACTGCAATTAAAAGAAACATATAAACACTATGAAGTGTTTGTGTGAGTGTTTTGCAGCACCACCCATAACACCACAACCCCCCCCCCCCCCCCAAGGCCATGATCCTAGGGGAAACACTGAGCATAATAGCTTTTTTTCGGCTCAACAATATTAAATGTACTTTCAAATTTCACTAACAATCACTAGAGATCACTAACAAGTTTTGTACACTAAATATGCTCACATATCACAAATAAGAGATTTTTTAATGAAGGGTCACATGACATTTTGCCACAATGTTGAATTCATACTTCAAGAATATTACGGATCTGACAATGGGCTAAGACGTGGTAGAATTCTTGAAATAAGGCTTGTGAAAAAGAATCTTGAAACAAAGATTTCTTTGCTTGATTTGGGATGAGTTTAAGTAGATTAGACCTTTGTTTTTACAGTGCACCACCAAAAAGAAATGTTTAACAATGAAACCCTGTAGCCTATACTGACAATTTTTAATTCTCATTAAAGTGTCTATAATTTAAAACCAATAAAAAAAACAATGAAAAAGGATTGCACAATTGTTTATATTTTTAGATTTAGACAAATTCTGTGAAATCATTTCTTACAGCACAGTAGACAGTGTCTAAGGGCACACAGGTTGAAAATTTGAATAACATTAAGTTAGGGCTGGAAGGTACACCTTTTCATACCGAATACTTGTTTTTTTTTTGTTTTGTTTTTTAAAATAAATTGCTCCTATACCACAAGGCCAGTGCGTGCATTTACAAAGTGGAGGGAACACAGAAGAGCAGAAGGTCAGGTCGCATATCATTGCATGCGAGGGGGAATGTTTTGCAGTGGTACCAATAACACTGTGTATGTGAGCAGTGCACAACCTGTGTGTAATGAGCTGTGAACAGTGGGTTTGGGCGATGTCAAGCAATTTTTGTGAAATGTGAAACACCACGATGGACAATGAAATAGTCCCAATCACCAACTTAGAATTGTTAAAAGATCCAACATTTCCCAAACCGCCACAGCAGAATTAGCGATTATGCTAACCAACCCAGCATTGCACAAAACACCTGAAATCGGTTACAAATGTCAACAAACACCATAAGAAAGAATAAACACATCCCCAGTTTTAAACTCATACAATATTTGCACAAAATAGATCTAAACATTGTTTATTAACTTTATCTCATGCAAACAGCATAAGAGCGCGTGAAGCATGTTATTTCTACATGCTTATGGTGGATTCATTAGTTTGCAAAGTAATGAGAGTTACACAGAACTCTTTAGACCATTTATGTCCCTTTACAGTGTGAGTGACACAGAACATTCTAAATTTTCTTACAACTCCTTTATCTCGTTCTGTTTCTACTCTCGGCCATTAAGTTAAAGGGGACATGCTGTTTACACTGTAGACAGCTTAAATAGGTTTTAAAATTCCATATAATAAAGAGTGTTCTTGTGAAAAGCAGCCTTTTGTGAGGTCAATACTAATCTGATCATTCTAAGCAAATTCTCAGCAGTAATATTAAAGGTCTCTACACATCAGATTCGCACAAATCTTCGGATGACTTCTCAGAAGGTGCTCTTCGTCTGCATTAAGAAATTATCACATTGAGTACAACAGATGCTATAACGTCAAGTGGTTTATACTGTTGGCGGCTGATCACTGGGTACTGTCTGACAAGAATGTGGATAAAAGAGAGAATTTTTGGCGTGTCATTTTTGCCTCTTTTATGTCCAAACTTTACATCACAAAAAGTCAGCTTTTATGAGTCATTCTTGTGAAAAACTGATTCAATAGGTCACTCCGACACTCTTGCACCACTTATCAAATCCGAAGTGTGGCATCCCTTTGGCGCCCATGGTTTGAAATCAAGTTGCATCGTTCCACAAAACTTTGCAGTGAAAATCGGGGTCGATGTGTAGAGGCCTTAACTCTTCTCTAAATTATTCGGAGTTAATGGCTAGTCATGCAAGAAAAAAAAATTCTGTCAAGGTTTGGTCATACAACCCAGCTCTGTTTAAAGTGACGTTTTGTTTTTTTTTAACAATGAACACCATGATGAGTTGTTTTGTAAAGAACCGTATCCTACTGAAAGTTCCAGTGAAAGCATAATTTTATCAAATGCTATGTAAGCCCTGTGTGCTGAACAGAATTCATGTCCATCCGCTGAACTTATTCAAACACATGCACCAACCTCACAGAACGGTGTTTATTAATACATAATTTTATCTATAAAAAAATTGCCACAAAAGCGTGCACATGCCACAATTTGAGTTAAGGCAATAAAGGACACTGAAATGAATACGAGTTTCTGTGATTGACTTGTACACGGTTAACTTCTCTGTTGCACTCATATAATAGAAAAATCTATGAATTGCATTGGTAGGTTCGTGGATTATCCAAAAAAATCGATAGCTGCAGCCGATGGTCAGGCTTCCTCAAAGCTTGTAAGAATACTCAGAATGCTGTACCTTCATGTACTTTCCCAGTGTGAGCAGCAGAAGACTCTTCTTTCACCTCTTTGACAAACACTTCCCCTTGACCTTTTTGTTCAATGGTGAGCCCATGTTTATCCGCTCCCATCCACTGTGGGAAAAGAACTTCTCGTGTGTCCTGGTCATCAGCCATCTTTCCAAATAAAGAAACATGTTAGTATTACAGTAAATCACAGCATCACGTGTATGTGTTTCTGGAGAACACGGACACTAACTATTCGTTTAATATACCTCTGAACGAGTTCCTTCACCTCACTTGTTTTGTGGACCGTGACAGCCTTTGTTTAATCCTGTAAAACAGAGAGGAAATAATGTAAGCTTCTGGAAATAAGGCAAGATTTAATAGTCAAGTTGAAGAGGTCATTAAAAATAAACAGAAATACTTTAATTGGGGCAGAGCACTGACCACCAGATGGCAATACAACACAACCAACATTAAGGAATGAAAGCAAAACAAATTCCTTTCATCATAATTCATCTCTGGAATGGCAAACTATTGCTCTATGCCATTAGAGGTCATCTCTCCTTCAAGCCTACAGCACATGCAACAAATCCTCATCTCCAAGCGACTATAAGAGTGAAAATGGGCTCACAGATCTCTGACGTTTGCTCGATGGACAATATTAAAATAGCTGAGCTGTGGGTCAAACGTCTGACACAGTAAACTCTTTGTTTGAGACACGTCAACCTCTCGTAGCCATCCATGCAGAACAAACAGAGAATCTCTGGGTTAGTTCCCTGAAGCGCAGGTTTAACTAGATATTCAACGACAAACAGATTGCAAGTGTGTTTTGAAACCAGCGCTGGCATGACCAACACATTTCAATAAACCGACTTGCTGAAATCCGGGCTCGGGTTCTCAGAACTCCAGCCCCATGAGAGAGAGGTAGATAGTTATGCGAAGCTTCTTTCGGGGTTATTTCAGCCAATGGAGTCTAATCATTCATCAAACTCTAATGAAACGCACCAAAGCTCAATCACTCAAAAACTCAATAACTTGTCTTTATATGAGTTTCCAGACCTCAGACCTCTCTAGTCGCTGAAGAACACATGCACGCTTTCACCTTGAGGTAGGATCTGTACAGCAGTAGTTGCATGACTGCAGACAAGCAATCTGTGTGAGTGGGAGGCTGAAAACATGTTTGTGTTTTACCCTGCTTCTTTAGTGGGCTACTTAATTGAGTCACAATCTTTAGGAAGCAAACGGATCTTAAAGTTGTGTATTTCCAGACCACTGTAGAAACGAATCGGCTTAGAGCAAATCGATCTCGTAAAAGAGCATATGATCTACCGTGATCCCTGTGAGCACCCTTCATAGAGGCACCAGTGTTTGCACATGATCATAAGACTTCTTTATGCACATTTATCCACATAACGCAACTAAGAATCCAACACTCAAGCAAACAGGGATCTGTCTGATTTTCATCTTTGTTCTATAAACAAGTTAAAAGCAAGAGTTTGCCGAGCTGCTACGCCATTTGTCGACACGTGAAAACAGCTTTACACAGTTTTTTTTTTAAAATGGCAGGTACAACATTGCAGTTTAGATCAGATCACTGTTTTGGAGGCGTCCGATAGGTCAAATTTGCTCAAGTAAGAATTATACCTTGCTCTTTGAGTTCTCAAGCGGTTTCAGCAAAGTGTGTTTTTGAAGACCAGGTACTTTTATTAAACACAGGAGGTAAAAACTGGTTTTAAAAATGCCTGTGTTAATGTGGACTAGGCCCAGCATCTGACTCATGAACATGCGTCATGAAATGGCATTGATGTTGCCGGTCATTTTATTAGGTTTTGTATCACAATATCTTATGATTTCTCAATCTCCCTACTTTTATGTGCATTTTGGAACATCGCATAACAAAACCCTGAATGGAAACGACAAGATGCACATTATACAAAAGGGGAACACCTGAGTATAATTAACTTTTTATTCAATAAGAATAAAAATGTGCAAAAACTATGATCGAAACGCATTAACCAAACAAATCCCTAATATTTGTTTGAATTTGAATTTTCCCTCCACGTTTAGTTTTTGAGAGAACATTATTTAATATAAAAATGTTCTGTGCACAGTTTCACAACCTCAGGCTTTTTTTATTCTTTTTTTTTCAAGGGATAACTTATTTCCAGTTTCTTTCCCAGCAGCAGCCACACCCTAGCCGGCTTTACACTATACTTACAAGGCTGGGGTTGATTGTTAGTTGCAACCTGATCACTCAACAGGAGATTTCCCTTTACATCAAGCTTCAGACAGGAGTCTAACTTGACGAGTTAAAATTCAGTTGCTCAGTTGCTGAACAATGGAAACACTTTCGTTTCACTTCAGATAAATAGCCATTGTAAAAGATTTGATCAATATTCCACCCTTAAAACAAACTCGACCTAGCCTGGCAACATGTGACCACGAAAACCCTCCATGAGTCAAACGTTACGGTCAGACCTTTTAAATAATTAAAGCTCACTCTTCGATCTTAAGCATGAGAAAAGCTTTTCAAAAATATCAATTGATTCCTTCGTCATGTTGAAAAAATACTCAGAACTCAACCTATGTACCTATGCAACTTCTTTAGATCACGGAGAGTTGAAGTGTCCTTCATGCTCCGATGGCTTTGAAGGAGTCCCAAGGCTTCTTGTCCAATTTGGCATCCCTGTTTGATCAGTTCTCCATGCAGGAGTCGGAGGACAAAGAGATGTCTGTTTTGTGTTTTCAAGTCTCAGCAAGAGAAATGTCAGGAATTTGTTTCATTTCATAAATGTGTCTTTCAAGCCTTTAAGGCAGCCACAAGGACTGATATGATGAGCGCAACATCATTTAATTCCAATCATTAAAAAAACAAATAATTGATGACCTCGTGTGACTACATTAAGACTTTGGATACATTCCCCTAGTGGATAAACCCCAAGCGGCACAGAACACTAGAAACATACAGATCTCTGGAATCACCACAGGCAGGAACATGCTTGTGAAGGTCTGCCCAGATGTTAGTCCCTCCAGCCCAATTCCACTGTCGCTTAAAATAAATGTAAAAAATGTGACCATCTCAACCTGAACCACATAGAACCTAGAAAAATGTTACACTAGTCCTAAAATATATGAATTTTTTTCAAAATATGTGAATAATAACTGGTACAAACACCTGCAGATCACTGAATGAAGTGAGAAAACAGTAACTGCTTGCACCAGTGAACAGCGTGAGAGTACGACACACCTCTCATTCATCCTGAAGTGTCTGTTACCAAACATCTAATCCACCTTTGCCAAACAAGAAGCTGCAG
Source organism: Danionella cerebrum (assembly GCA_007224835.1). Taxonomy (NCBI): domain Eukaryota; kingdom Metazoa; phylum Chordata; class Actinopteri; order Cypriniformes; family Danionidae; genus Danionella; species Danionella cerebrum. The sequence goes on along the minus strand of SRMA01025450.1, from coordinate 37,671 downwards.
ACCTTGCCATTGCAAAGAGGCAGGTTCAGCTTAATCGTAGAGGAGGTGCTGCAAAAAGTTCTGAAGCAACACTAAATCCAATGTAAAGGCAAGAGGTCCAAACCGAACCAAAAAGATTCAGTTCTGCTGAGCAAACGCTCCATTAACTGCGTGCTATTCTACAGAGAAATGCCGGGAGTGAAGAAACACCAAATCTTTTCTTTAAAAACAAATAACTGTTTCATTAACAGATGGTTATTTCTGAGCTGAGACCGAAATAGTCAGGGACTCTGTGATAAAGGCCAGTCTGGACGTGGCCGTCACACTGTTTGCTAAGAGCAACATTTGGTGGAGCAGCTGTGTACACTGAAACGAGTGGCATCTACGGGCCCTCTACTTAGTCCTATCAAGTTTGCCGTCACCTCACTAAAGGTGGAGCTCTCTGGAGCAGCAGTCAGTTACAAACAAAATAAATCTGCTTACTTAGTATTGTGCATGAGTACAAGACTGGTCCTAGATCGCATTCCTTTGACGTGTCGGATGTCACAGCAAGGCTCGCAGCGGCCATTTGGGAACAACTGTGTGCATCTAAAACAAGGACGTTTATGGCATAACACCGTAACAAATTCTGCAAATCCAGAGCAGGGGACACGCCCTTCACACAACAAGAGAAAGTACACAAACACCATCTCTCGGGCCGCACATAGCGCACTGCGAGCTGCCGGCCCCACCCAGGCCTCCAGTCACACACATTCCTTGATAGAGCCGTCAGGCCAACTGGAAGAGCGCCCAGCCTCTCCTGCAGTGACTAACCCCAAAGCAATGTCCTACTCAACCACTTCATTCGCACAGTGCTTCTGAGCTGGCTACAAAAACAGACTACTCTTTTATAGACTCCCCTTTCGAACACCCAAAAGAGATTGGCTCATTTGTATGATTAATTTTGAGCAAGGAATCTGGCCAACAAAGAACCGCTGCAAAACAATCATCACACGGCAAAGGAAGCAGAAAAACCAAACGTTCTTAAGATATTAAAATCGAGTGTAATTGTGAGATATGACAATAAATCTTGAAGCCCTGTGCAGAATCTGAAAAGTGATGGGAGGCTAATTAAAAAGCCATTGCAAAGGCGCACAGTTTTTATTCAAGTGTTGCAATGCCTAATATAACATAAGAAGAGCAACTGCACACTGTAAATACAGGAATTGTGGCTTCTAGCTTTGCTTACAGCAGTTGCTTGGCTACTCATCCCCAAGTTGAGATGATTTTTCCAAAGTAAATTACAGGATGTGTGCAAGTCATATTTCTCTTAATAAACTCTCATTATTCATCGTCTTTGCGACAGGCGAGCGTTTCCGAAAGGAAAAAAAACACTTTTGTGTGGAATCAGCTCAAGATGATGAGAGCAAACTCTTGTGTAACAACTTCTTTTCTTTGTGTGGTTCTTCAGCAGTTCTTTGTTGGTTCTTTGCAGGTTAGCATGTGCTAGATGACACTTTTCACTTTAAAGAACCCCTTGAGCTCTTTTTGGTTCTTCATTGATTCTTTGTGGTTTTTGAGGCACTGTAAAGTTTTTAATGTGAAGTTTATTTATTTCATATATTTGATAAAGTGTTAAATGGCAACAAAAAAAAGGTTCCCCTTATGAATACGAGCCAAAAACCATATTTTGTTCTATATAGAACCTTTTTTTTTGTTAGTGTAACATCATGCACATTTTCTAGATCTCATCTCATACGTCATCTGCAATAATGGTTTTGCTTGTAGTATTCTGTTTTTTGCAGTCCTTTAATTCATCAACATGGATCACGGTTTGTTTCTTGCCAAATCCATTTACTCCTAAAGCAAACCAGTTTTGGAACGAGAAAATAACTGAGGAATAGTGTGGAATTTTGAGGTGGAGAAATCTAGGTGCGTGTGGTGTTCTATGGTGGGAGTATGCATGTTTGTTCAGGTACAGTAATTAAATAAAAAAATATGAATTACATCGGAGGTCATTGATTCTGTGATTTAAAGCTCACTGCATTTTGAGATCATTTGAACAATTTGAGGAACCGTTCAAAGGCCACAAGCATCTGCGCTTCAGTCGATGAAAGCACAAAAAGTATGGTTTTTACGTCACAAAAGACACCAACAACTCCCCACTAGAGGTCATGTTTCCAAAATGGGGACTATTATGAACTGTGAGTAGTAGTGATCTGCACAATGACAAGCAATATCACGAGCTGCATGGTTCTAGGGATATCAAACATTGCAAGTGGATTCCGGTTATAGACATTCATGCATTGACCAGATGCCTTCATCCAAAGCTAATTACAACTTAAGGAATGACTGCATTCAGTTCTTGCTTCCCCCAGGGGGTTTGAACCCATGACCTTTGCGTTGCTAGTGCAATGCTGTACTGACACAGGAACGGAATTTATTTAAAGATCACTAAAGCAATAACTAATTTACTATAACAAAACACTCAGGGTACATTCCATCCCAACAATTAGATTGATAATCCCAGTGCAAAGCTACAACCAATTTCAAATGCCTGTCCCCAAATAACTCGATTTCCAGTTAATTAAAACTTATCTATTCAGATCTGCATTAGTAATTGACACATTTTTAGGCTTCGTTCAAAGAGTAAAACAATCATTTTCAAACATAATCCTGATGAAGCCTATGTTCTTAAGTGTTTTCAACTAAAGGGAGGTAATCTCAAAGCATTAATTAATTCTCCATACCCTCTAATATCTTTACTTTACGTAGTTTTATAATGATAAAAGAGAATTGAACCTGAATTAATCTCTATTTGTTCAGTTGAACAACCCAAAAATCAACACTGAGCAATGATTGCAACACATCGTGCAAGTTGGTGCTTGCACATCAATTGAGCTGCTGCACAACTTGTACTCAATGTCTAAATTAAATAAATAACATGCATTTTGAAAAGGACTCTCTTTATAAAATATAAAGCCACAATAAAAGCTTTCCCTTAGAGCTCGAATGGGCTCGAACACTGAGGCCTAGAAACTGTGTGCAAATAGTTCTAGTGTCATGAGATCCTAAGGCATAATCAAATGAATGCCACAACATCTATTTTAAGAGAGACAACAAATGTAATCTAGTATTCCAAACTGAATTGCAGGACAAAGAAGCTGCTCTCCAGAAACCATCTGATGAGTGGAGGTCCTTATGACAATAATGCTGTTAAACATGTTTAAAACCAACAATTTGCCCCAAGAAAAAAAAAAATCACAGAATACATCACAGGAAATGTTTGAGTATAACAGGAGGGACTTTTAAATCTGCTCTTCAATGGACTCTTCATGTGTTTGAGAGGCTCCTTCTGCATCTCCTTACCACGTTCAAATGCTCAAGGTTGAGCTCTCATGAGCAATATACCATCTGGGAGACTATTCAGCGGTTCTCCTGATCTGGTGACTGCACTTTTAGCATTATCTTAGCATAGATCATTGAACTTAATATTTAAAATAGACAATTGACTTAACAGGTCGTAGTATTTCAGTATAAAATTATCAAAGAGTATCCATATTAATACCTTTTCTTTCAAATTTAGAATCTTTGAGAATTGAACTCTAATCCAAGCTTTTTTTAGGTGCTGTACTGCATTCCAAATTAATAATCGAGAAATTAAGCCCACAAAATAACAATGTTTCATTTCCCACTTGGTGTCGCACTACAACAGTTTTAGGCATGTAAAAATTGCTTCCTATTGTAATAGCTACTGGTCTAATTGGATTCAATTACCTATGCGAAGCTATGCTTCCTCTGCTTTGGATCTGGATAGATTCCAAAACAGTAAAATAGTACTCATCATCTCAGGGGGGATTTGTCAGAAAAATGAGCTCTCCCTTTAAGGTATGTACGTGACTAATTAAATATTGTAACACAACTGTGTCAATATGACAAAGAATGGAAAAAGAATTCCTGACTCAGAGCCATATTGCCAAAAGCACTGTGTTGTTCAAATTTGAAATAGCTTCAGGCAAATATTTCTCAACCATGGAACGTTGAGAACACCAGGGTTTGTGCTCAGGAGGACATGCACCAAGATAATGCGCTCAAGTCAGACTTCAGAATGCTTCAAATGAACCCTACATCCTACATGGCATTATCTACATATAGAAGTGTGCAGACTGCTTATCTGTGATGGATAATCACCCCAAGAGGTGCACTTCTTGAAGTCTTTTGAGAAAATAAAAAAATAAACAACTTTACAAGATGACAACAACAAATCACCCGTCTACCACACCTCCTTTGGCTTCCCTTTAAAATTCTTGACAAGCTCTCAAGGAAACGACAAAGGAAGTGTGTACAAGTCCACACCATTTCCGTTTCAACACTGGAATAGAAGGTCCAATATGAGGAACACTGGCCTATCAGCACCCAGCAGGAGAAAGTTATGCTTCCACTGAAAACATTCAGAATAAAGACCAGAGCCCAAGACCTGCATTGTTTCTACTCAACATCCAAATCTTAAATCTAAGTGAGATAAGCGAGAAACAGTGAGCCGCGTTAAAACCTTTAGAAGCAGTCATGGTTGAGAGAAACCCCAAATCAAATAAAGCAGCGGCTTGGAAATAAATTCAGAGTGCGTTCATGTATTTATTTATTTTTTTACATTGAATGTGTTTAATTACATGGAGCAGCCTTCTCTGTACGGACAAAAAGCAGAAAGCTCTGGGTGTGGCAGGACAAGGGGATGGGCTCAAAATGTTCCTCAGATGAAAAAATCTGCTCAGGAATATGTCTGAGGAATCTCGAATCAAATCAGCTGCAGAACGGTTCCTTAGGTGAACATAACAGTCAGGACTCATCTTGCGACACCTCCAAAAATGTCTTTCTCACAATCTATACTTTTTATTTTTGTATTTTTTTAAGAACATAAACTCTGTGATCCAACAGCAAAACACACCCCTCATGCCACAGTTGGTGTGAATAAAACACCTCATTCTTTCTTCTTCAGAGCAAGTCCTACTTTTCCCCCTCTGCGCTTCAAACCTGGTTTCAATTAGTAAGTCTTTCCAAACCACTACATTCCATCACTCCCTCCTCCCTCACCCCTCTTACTCACTACCCACACCCTGGCCAGGGCTCCAGGTTAAGAAAATCTTTGCAAAATGAGACGCATTCTCACATTTCAATGTAACTGGACACATTTTATGCTAAAAGGCAATGGTACAGAAAACAAGGAGCAAGTTTTGAAGATAAACGTGTGAACTACTTCACCCATGATCTGCTGAGGTTATCCAAAATTCCAGCTATGACCAGATTTGGTATGGCATGACATGATGATAACTTTCCCTGAAAAGTCTACGTGGCAAATTTTTCTAGCTAAACTTGCAGACTTTCTTTTTCATTTAAGCAGAGTATCCTCACTTGGTTTAAAACCTCGTGAAAACAAAACAGGCAAAGTTTTACACCACGTTTTAACTATTTGGTAAACTTTGCATGGCACGCAAAACTCTTGGACATTTGCTTTAATTATGAATCGCAATAGATTTAGCAAGTGAAAGGAGGGGGTGTGCTAGGTTCTCGTACCAGTAACAACTGGGGAAAGTGCGTTGAGGGAGAAAAACGTGCGCAACAGATGACAAACGTGGAACATCGACACACACACACACACACACACACCTACCCACGGCTCTTCCAAACAAAATAAAAGCTCAGGCTAATGGCGCATAAATGAGGTAAGCACGTATTTAGATAAACAACGAGGCACAGAACAGAAACACAACTTAAACGTGTGTCTGAAAAGTGAAGGAGAAAGTCGCACAGCTGGCAGCTCGTTACCCGCGCGACTCACACGAGCTCACCTGAAACCTTCAGCACCTTTGCTCTGGCATCCTGCGCGGTCCACAGCTTTCTGCCACAGCCCAGAACAACTTCTCCCAGCGTCTCCCGGCTGAACCTAACGCTTCGTTCTCTTCGAGGCGGGGAGCCCCACCTTAGTTTCTTTCTGTTTTTTAAAAGTGACTTTGTTTCCCTGCTTCAGTCTTTCTTCCTCGGTGCGTCTGTAACTCTGGGCTATGGAGAATGGCAAAGTTTGGGTGAGGACCGTGCAGTTCTTCTCTGGAGAAGAAGGCGGGGGTAACGGTGTATAGTAGGGAGTGGTACTTTATAATTTTAGCCCAGCCCACCTACTGTTTGATTGGCACCCGTGTTTAACGCAGCAGTAAAGCTAGTGAATGTGGATTGGAAACAGATTCGCTCTTAACGGTTTAACTATTCTCTGTACAATAAAGTTTTTATCATGAAGTATCTAGAGGCTGAAAATCTGTCTGTTTAGATTCATTAATTTTCCTGCCCGCTTATTCCCTTTCGGAGTCTGCTGATGCCCATCTCCAGCTCACATCGCAGGGTAACGTTCACGCACACATTCACACGTAAAAGGAATTTAGATTATTCAATTCAACTGCCACGTGTTTTTGACATTGTGTGTGGGGGGGGGGTCTATTAAACATTTAAACAAACTCTACTTCAGTATTTGAATATTTTATTTTCCCCCCAAACTGCTATAACTCCAACTAGTGCCCAAAAATCCATTCACCATAAAGTATTTTTTTTGTGGAAATTAACAAAAATATGACTATAAACAAGTAAAACTGATTAATGGCAAGACGTTGAATTCATTCATTGATATGCAAATATTAATATTAAAACTATATTGCTATGCGATTTTAAATATTTTGAATGATTCAGAGATGAACTCGCTGAATGTTGCACAGGAAGATGACTCACAGATGATTTAATAAATTTGTCTTCTTTGTCATTCTGAATGATTCAATTTTACACCTTAATACATCACGTATCATCTTCTTCTTCGCTTATTCCAGCTCACATTGGCGGGGGTACACCCTGGGCAGGCCACATCGCAGAGCAACATTCACTCGCACATAAGGGGAATTTAAATTATTCCATTAACCTAAACCGGAGTACCTGGAGGAAACCCACGCAAGCACCGGGAGAAGATACAAAGGTCACGGGCAATGTTGAATGCGATTAGAGACGGTAAATGTTTTCATCAGATAACCTGCCGAACAAATTTCTTATTCAGACAAAAAATGGTTCATAACAGAAAATCATGAACATTTACAGCTGTACCTAAACTTTTGCATACCACATACCATGCATTTCACCTACAGACGGCTAATCAAAATCATTTAATTTATATTGGTAAAAATTCTGAAACACTAAAGCATGTGTTTACTGACACGAGTTTACAAATTTTGTTCTGTATTTATGAGTATTTATGTATATTTTTAAGTCAAGATAATAAAAAAAATCAAACTTTGCTACAATATAAAGTTGTGAATATACATCTTGTATATCCCATAACAAACCTCAGTGAACAGCCATTTATGTGTCAACCCTTGGTGAGTACACAACAAAAGTGAGTTTTTTCAAGCAATTGATGCCACTGGACTCCTCTTCCACTCCTCCATATATTGCAGAATTACTTAATACCATTAAGGTTTGGAGACATGCTTGGCCTGTCCATCACCTTTGCCCTCAGCAAGGCAGTGGTCATCCTTGAGGTGTTTTTGAGGTCGTTAAGAATACTGCACTGATGCCAAGTGTCCACAGGAAGGGGATCATGCCCTGCATCAGTTTGTGCTGACTCCTGATCACGATACCCCCACCACCATGCTTGACTCTAGCCAACACACATTTGAGACCTGAGTCTTGAGTAAAATTTTAAGAAACCACTGTCTCTGTTGACTTTCCATTTCATGGCTGAGTTGCTGTCCTTTTCAATAGCTTCCAAATTCTTTAATTTCTTTACATTTTATAATTAATATTTACCCAGCTGAATCTAGTGAAGATAAATTCATTTACTCAAACTAAAAACAAACAAAATGGGGCTGCAGTGTGTAGCACTGTGGCATTCCAGTAAGAAGGTTGTTGGGGGTTGCCAGTGGCCTTCCTGGAAGGAGTTTGCATGTTTTCCCTGTGCTTGCGTGGGTTTCCTTCACAATCCCAAAAACATGCGGTTAGGTTAATTGAATAATCCAAATACCCCTTAGGTTTGAATGTGTGAGTGAATGTTGCCCTGTGATGGACTCCTCTTGCTCGATGTGAGCTGGAGATAGACACCGGCAGACCCCCGTCACCCCAAAAGGGAGTAAGCGGGTTGGAAAATGAATGAATAAAAACAAAAATGAAATATGAAAACTTCAGAGATAAGATTAGTAACAGACTTTGCATGTCAATCTAAAACTATTAATCATTGTCACTTTTCACTATTTGTTCATTTCTAATACATAACAATTCTATATTTTAAGGTGAAAGGGGTCTACTGGTACCTGTCCCACATCACATCACAAGGCATCCCAGGAACTTGAACTATACACTCACGCACATTCCTGTGGACAATCCTTAAAATGCATGTTTTTGGACTGTGGGAGGAAACCGGAGTATCCCAGAGGAAACCCACAAAAGCACTAACATCCCTCAGAAGCCAACATCCCTCAGAAAGAAATGGACTCAAACTAGGTATCGCTGCCCTTCACACTTGTTGGCCCAAATATCAACCTGACACATGTAAACATTGAGGTAATCAACAAATGTTCACCTCAGGACTTAAACGCGAGACTGTCAGGCCGGTCTGAGTGGTTCAGAAACTGCTGATTCAACTGTCAAATTTACACAGAAACAAGATGAAAAAAGGTTAAGTGAAAAATATCCCTAACCCAGGGCAACAATTGCACATCAGGCCTGGAAACTAATCCAAGCTTCCAACATCTCTTCTGTGTTTGACAGTTTCTGGACTGTTCCTGTTCTGGTAAAGGGGTCTGTTGCTGATGATCTCTCCCTCCAGTGACAAATGAATCATTCATCTCTGTCAAAAAGAAATCCAAAGCTGCTTTCTGCAACAGTTCTGCCTCGTTCTAACCTGCCCTAATCACTCAAAACCGTTTCGCAAACTCTTGTTCGCATGTTTGAGTAAGATGACTGTGGTTGCTTCATTCAAGTGTCTTGATTTCTTAGATTTTACAGACTCTTCGAATGGTATGCATCGTAGGTGTGTGAACGTGGGTTAGGGGGTGAGGGTGGAGTTCAGGCAGACAGCCAAGCAGGCAGAGAGAGAACCCTTAGGTGCTTACTGAAGAAATCTAGAAGACACACCCAGGTTCATGGCTGTGCAATGGTAAGCAGATGGCAAATACTCTGAAATCAAGGAAAAGCCAGTCAGAATAAAAGTTGGCGTCTAAAGATCAGCAAACAGACATCTCCAAAACACTGCTTGAGTTGAGAAACAACTGGAACAATGAGCAAATGTTCCAGTACTGTCTTGTTGCTTTCCTGGTGTAGGAGTTTCGTCTCCCCACTGCAATAAAAAAACTTTGGCTCACAAACAGGCAAAGAATGTCAAGGAACAAAACAATCATGTATTTCTGTAGAGTTCCAAAGCCATGTGAGAGGAGGAACGACCTGAAATGGCCGTTGCAAGCACTGCAAAGTTCTGTAGTTTGAGGCAAATACATATTTAAGAAATTAGTCACGGAAACCAGAAGATTCCTGCTTTTTCATCTGGATAACGTTATCCAGTAACACAGCTCAACTCTATCCAAAATTTCTCAATTGGTTAATAGTAGGATATGTGGAATCGGGTGTTTCCTGTACACTGAGCAGCTCATAGGTGTGTCTGCCTGTATGAACGAATATGTGAATAACAGCAGCCTGCTGGCGTGTCAGGGTGAGTCATCCCCCATGACTACAATACACACAGTGCCATACCAAGATGAGAAGGAAGGGAAGAGAACAGGGAGTGGTGGAGAGGATGAATTTATAGGGTGTGTCCTGGATCAACTGCAGCAGAGACGAAGGAGACACTTTTTATTTGAAGTTGAAAGAAAACAGTGGAGAACAAAGTGATCCCAAATGTGCTCTCGTGGTTCTGTCTTTACTTGTAAACCTTGTGGAGGACAGCTAGTCTTACAGCGGGAGAGCACACTTTCTCAGTTAAAGCTTGAAAAAGGGCCCAAATATAGGTCTGGACAGACGACAGTGGTGATCATTGTGTTGTGGTTTTAGCCTTTTAACATTCGTTAAATTGTTTTATTTTAACCTGAAAAAGTTTTAACCTTTAAGTGGTGACTAATTTCAGTGCCAGCTTCTTTAAACCCGTTGAAAAAGACGTGAATTATGATTAATTATGTCACAAACAAACATTTGAAATTAGAACTGTATTCCATCAAACAGTTAATTCTATACAGTATATTTTTCATGGAATATACTCATGTTGCTGCTCAGATCAGAGACCACCCTGCTCTTGGAGGGAGCAGCAGAATAGAGATTAAGCACAAGGCTGTGGTTCTTGAGCAGAACAATGTGCCTGGCACTATGCACGGTGGTGAAGTTGAACCATGAGATTGACAGGCAGTTTGGTGAAGTGGCTGCAATAATACGGTCAATGTTCTCGTTTGTTAGAGAATAGAAGGCTCTCATTTTACAGATTAATCTGCATTCCTTCTCTCACCCATGATCAAAGATACAAAGCAGCCAAGATTTTTCTGCACCGCGCTCTTTAGAGATGGTTTGAGGAACTGAAGAGAAGCTCTGAGTAAAGCCACCACTCCTGGCTCTCCTGGGGAACGCCTCAGTATTGCCAAAATTTATCTGGAGATTAGACATTTAACTGAGATGGTTGGTTATTCAGTCAGTTCATCTGTTGGTTGGTTGGTTGTTTGCTTGCTTTGGATGGCTCATAGGTTGGTTGGCTGGTTGAATGTATTGGAAGGGTTGGTTGATTGGCTGGTTGACTGTTTTGGATGGGTGGTTGGTTGTTAGCTTAGTTGGTTGGTTGGCTGGTTGAATTTATTGGAAGTGTTGGTTGATTGGCTGGTTGAATGTTTTGGATGGGTGGTTGGTTGTTAGCTTAGTTGGTTGGTTGGCTGGTTGAATTTATTGGAAGTGTTGGTTGGTTGGCTGGTTGAATGTTTTGGATGTGTGGTTGGTTGTTAGGTTAGTTGGTTGGTTGGCTGGTTTGTATGAATGTATAACTTTAACTTATAAAATAATTCAATGACTTACAGGCAATTTCCTCATTTAAAATATTATATTTTTAGATAAACCTATTCAAACATTGAAAATTCTATGCGACGATAATGACAATAGTCTTAATAATTGGGTATTAATAGGTTATATCGTGATACAGATTATATGCTGTACATCTGAGCTTGCTTCCCTAAGTAATAGTTGGCCATTTTCAGCACTGTTCATTTTTTCAACAGCTATTTCATCCAGTACACATTTTACTATATCCATTATTTAACTGTGGTCAATAAAACAATTCCCAAGCACAAAAGTGCCATGTGTTTTTTTCAGTCTGCAACAAAGACTGAGGTTGTCAATCGGTTCATCCTGTTCTTTGTAAGATGCTGGCAAGGGTGTGGTTCTACCTGTCTCTACAACTTCTGGCTCTCCCTGTTTAAAAAAGGGGTTTCATTACTTATTTTATCATTTGAACAGATAAGGTTCTCCTCTAAAAGAATTGCGCTGTCACACAATTCTATGAGCTGAGCTAAGAGGTATCCCAACTCCCCAAGTTGGATTTGTTCTGAACACTGTGATCTTCTAGGACACATTTTTCAGTGTTTTCATGGAGTTCCCCTCTTTTTGATCCAGTATGTTCTAGTACAAATACAGTGAAGGAACACTGTGAGATTCACACTGAATTGTGGTTTCCCCTGCAGGTTCTGACTCATAAACACGAGGAGGAACAAACTGAAAAGGACTATTCTGGGACAGCAGTCATGGCAACATAATAGGGAGAGGGGTCACTGCTTTGTTACCATGGAGATCTACTGTTTGTTTATGCTTATGGAATGTCAAAATGTTTGAAAACGTCGTGACTTGTTCCACAGCAATGTTGTAAAATTATGTGAAGAGAATGTATCTATTTTTTTACTCATCGAATAACTGCAAAATGTGTCTCTGGCTGTGTGGCCTTCCATGGTTTATATTTGCATGTGTAATAGCACAGGTTAGAATGCATACATTGTACATGAACTGTATAGATTAACATGATTTACTATAAACATCTAATTCTAATTATAGAAGCCTCAAGTTCCCAGAACGCTCACATTAGTTTCCAGGATTCATGGAACACTTCAATGTTCTCAAAACCATCAAAATGATTCTGTTCTGTACAACAGGCAGAGGGGTCTCCTACGATTAGGAAGCTTGAGGTACATCCCTTTCAAACTTAAATACTTCTTGACTTTTTCGAAAGCATTCTTCAGCAGACGATCAGGAAATGTCATGAAAGGGAACGTGGCCTCCACCTGGCTTTAGGGCTCTGTAACAAAATTTCCTTCCTGTTATTTATTCATTATCATCCATACTAAACACAGATTATCCATTTATATTTACGTTTCCAACACTCCTGATGTTAAAGTACCACTTTGCCTTGGTTTTTTTCAATGCATTGCCAACCTATGATCATAACATTCCTCTCATAGTTGTGAAGTGTTTAGGCAGCACAGTCTTTTACAGTGTGGGTTTCAACGTCACTCACACAAGTTAATACAAGAACAACGAGCAATCGTTTGCGAGCAGAACAAAGTGTACAGTAACAGCAGCTCTCATAACCAAAGGCGATAGTCTGATGACTGAGACGTAAACATCGAGAAAAGTTCAGAGAATTTTTTCACTTTACTAAAAAGCTTTCCCTCTATGTGCTGTCGAAAACTGCACTAAAAGATAGATGCTTTATCTGCAAATGAACCTTTACAACCACAATGTGAAAGTGAGACTGCGTGAGTCAAGTAAAAATGTGAGTAATGGTTTAGATTTGTTAAAAATGTAAAAGCAGTTTGAAAGAATAGCTTTAAATACTCAAAAGATAATATTTATCAAAGATTTGTGTGGCGATGTTTTATTTCATTATTAGGACAACCCCAGCTTCATAAAAAAATGATTAACATTTTTAAAATTACATTATACAATAATCCCATAACAATGCTCAAATTCAAATAAAAAAAAAGAAATTAAAAAATCACAACAAAGACAAGGTCAAAACCAGGGGTCACCAACCTTTTTGAAACTGAGAGATACTTCCTGGGCACTGATTAATGCAAAGGGCCACCACTTTGATACCCTCTTCTGAATTTATTAATAATTAAGGATATTCATCTCTGCAAAGACACTGATCATTTTAGTTATTTCTCACTGTGAATATCAAAAATAAATTAACAAGGTAGTAAACAGATAAATATTTATATGCAACAGTCCAAGAAAATCACAATATCAGATGTACAAATATTAAATCATATAAATACAAAGAGTGAGCTAAGATTAAAAATATTTTTTTTTACATTGTTAACAATTTAACATTTACATTTAATACATTTAACAAATGCATTGAACTAAACATGAGCTGGAAACCAAATCTGGTATCTGTTTCTTTCAGTTACTGGGAAGCCTGGCATTGCGCGCGGTTTACCAGTATGTTGTACTCTGAGTGAGTCTTGCAGATGTGCATTCAGTGCGCTGCTCTGTGGATAGTTGCTGTGGATGTAGCTTGTGTGACCCGTCTTAAAATATCTCTCTGCGTTGTGCCATTGTGCAGTTTTCGCACAAATAATACAAACACATGCTCCTTCCACATAGGTAAAAAAAACCTTTACCTCGCATTCATCACGAAAATGAAATGACCTTTATATCGCTCTGTCATCTCATTTTCGCTGCGCTGCTTGATTGTTTCATCATTGAGCATCATATTGACCTTTCAACTCTACCTGGTCATGCCTACGTGCAAGTGCCATTTTTTTTACCTTGTCCTGTCCTGCTCAAAAGCCATCACATGGGAGAGTAAATGCTTTGCGGAGTTGGACAGTTTTGCTTTCTCCAGGGGAGTAAAACACCTGGTGTGGTGTTTTCTCCTCTGGATTGGAGCATTGAATGTATGTAAATATTTATTAGTTGTGGTTCCCACGAAACAGTTTACATCAGTTGTGTCATTTAAACACGAATAGCAATCATATTAAATTAGATTCAGCTCACTGGAAAGTGGCGCTATTCAAGCTAATTTTAGAACAGGTAGCGGGCGACTCATGTGGTCCTCACAGACGACCAGGTGCCGGGGGGAACCCTGTTGGTGACCCCTGGTCAAAACAATGTAAATATTACGTATAAAAAAACAGGTGAACCTCTTGTAAACACTGTTCCAAGCACTTTTTTGTTCCATTGTGCTTTTTGTGCCAGAACTTTGAAAAACATGATCCATATCACAGGTTTTGTACTTCCAATGGTTATCCCTTCTTTTCACTACTAGATGGCACTGACTTGGGGTCTGTAAAATGAAACTGAAAGATGATCGCTCATTTTAATTTGAATTACCTTGCACTTTATTGACTCATAACTCTTGTAATGTTCGTTTATATCCAAAAATAACAAAACTAATAATGTTTTTGAAACCTACTCTTTATATTTGAAATCTAAATTATACAATAGCTGGTTCATGTCACTCCAACTTAATTCAAAGCAGCCGCTGTGATTGGCACATGCACAACACAACACACACACCGGGTTTTAAATACACCTCAGTAAATGCAGATTTTGTACAATTTTGCAAACTAAGAGCAATGTTTTTCATAACTACTCTATGCTTTTTTTTAAACCATTAGTGTTTCAATCAGAAATTAATTTCAAATTGCTGAACAGTCCCTGAAGAGTTTTCTGTCGTCAAGGTGGATTCCCCTGTAAGGAATTTGTTTAACTTACAGTACATCCAGTGCACTTAAAAACATTTCATGATAGCACGGTGGAATTCCTGTGGTTTTATGGTTATTGCCGCTTTAAAGCAGTGAAACACAAACACGTTTAACCTCGTCCATCCTAAAATGCACACAATATACTGTGGACAAATGGAGCACACATCAAAGGTGTGAGTGCGGGAGCAAGATTGCTCTGTGGTCATTCTGATTTTACCAGCCCTAACCAGAGTGCATCAAAATCATAACTAAACACCCATAAAAATATCTGTTTGATAGTAACATGTTTACAGCTAGTGATATGTGATATTAACACCAATTAGCAGCAATATGATGAATACAATTATTAAAATTAACAATAAGTACTACGTAATACGATGGGCAGAATGAAGGGTAGATCATTTGAATACAGGGTTGAACAAATCTGCTGCATTGAAAGTTGATTAAGTGCCCTGGGAAAATAAACTGTTCATGTTGTACTCATTCATGTATTTATGACAAACTATACAATTTCTTTAATATTCTATTTTTAGAATATTTCTTTAAAGTTCTATTTTTTATCAAATTATTAATTTAACGAATAGGGAGTTGAACACTCAGACAAATAAGGATTACCCTGACTGAATGAACAAATTATGTGAAAAGTTTAATACAAACCGTCAGATGTTCTTATCCATTTATTAACAAGAGGCCTTCATTGTTATATGGAACTATTTGCAATGCAAAGTAGAAACTTTCCATTAGTGGCCTCAGACACTGTGAGCTTCTATGTGATGTTCACTTTGTTCTGAAGCAAAAAGTGGAACACTTAGTCCTGACATATACATGTATATATATATTATTTATTACGTAATTACATCCAAACAAGTGTGAATAATTGAGAATGTGATATTGAAGACACTTGGTGCCAAACTCTATTCCTCTAATTAACTCAGCTCTTTAAATGATTTCTTAGTCTAGTTTTGAAGGTTACTCAACCATGCGGGAAAACTGCTGACTTGACAGTTGTCCAAAAGATGACCAATGCCACCTTGCACAAGGAGGGCAAGACTCAAAAGGTCATTGCTAAAGACGGTGCTGTTCACAGATCTCTGTGTTCAAGCACATAAAGGTTAAAAGCTGTACAAGCAATAGGGATAACCACAACTTGGAGAGTATTGTGAAACAAAACCCATTTAGAAATGCGCTGCAGATTCACAAAGAGCGGATGGCAGGAGGAATCAGTACTTCATGAACCACCAGGCACCAGAACAATGCAAGACAGTTCAAGCTACTATTGAACAAGAGACAGCAGCAGAGCCTGGGCAAAAGGCAAAAATAACTCGACTGATGCTGCATGGCCTATGTTCTCTGATGACAGTAGAGTTTGCATTTACTTTGGAAATTTACATCCAAGAGTCTGGAAGCACAGAACCCATGATGCTTGAGGTCCAGTGTAAAGTTTCAAAAGTCAGTGGGCTGCATCTGCTGGAGTCGGTCCAATGTGTTTTCTGACCAGGACGCTTTAGAACAGTTCAGGCTTCCTGCTGCTGACCTGCTTTATGTAGCTGCAGATTTCATTTTCCAACAGGACCTGGCATCTGCACACTGAGCCAAAGCTACCAGCCCCTAGTTTTTGAACCGTGGCATCCCTGTTCTTCAAACAGCAAACTCTCCCGACCTTAACCTCATAAAAATGTCTGTGGTATTGTGAAAATGAAGATGTGTAGACAAGATCCAACAATGCAGAAGAGCTATCAGAGCAAGCCGAAATTCAGCAAAAGGAGCTGCAACTCGCAGTGCTGAAAATACTTTTCATGTAATGTTCAAATTTTCATTAGTTGTTGGATTTAATCATCAAAATTAGGAAATAAACACTTGAAATACATCAATCTGTATGAATGTACTGTATCCATTACATAAGTCTCATTTTGTGAATGGAATTACTGAAATGAACACTTTCATCATATTCTAATGACCAACACCTGTCAGTTCGAGGCTCGCCGGTGACCTTCCTGGAAGGAGTTTGCATGTTCTCCCCATGCTTGCGTGGGTTTCCTCCGGGTACTCCAGTTTCCCCCACAATCCCAAAAACATACGGTTAGGTTAATTGGATAATCTAAATTCCCCCTTAGGTGTGAATGTGTCATGGCCTGCGATGGACTGGCGACCTGTCCAGGGTTTACCCCCGCCTCTGTCCCAATGTGTGCTGGAGTTAGGCGCCAGCAGACCCCCGTGACCCCGAAAGGGAATAAGCGGGTTTGAAAATGAATGAATGAATGAATGAACACCAGTATATACTCTACCAGTTCACATTCATGCAGTTCCTTCTTTTCAAGATTACTTACATTGTAGATTTCGACTGAAAAGCATCTAAACTAGGCTCAAACAGATACCAACTGTGTCGTATAATGTTAACTCAATTTGTTTCATGGGTTTGGGATTGTTGGCAGTGCTGTAAACTCTTCGCCTTCTCTTCATAAGCGTCATGATGTCATCACCTGAAATAGTTTTCACTTCACAGGTTCCTCGTCAACGTTCATTTCTAACATTTCTTGTCACCTTGGTGGGTTGAGGACCATTAGCTGAGGTGTACATGTTGGTACACCGCCATATTTGACAATTCTTATTCTGGTAAGAACCACTCAGCTAAGTATAAACAAACTGGTAATATGATAAAACTGGCTCAACGGGAGACCAACGCTGTGATCCATTTCACTTTCCCTCACCCCTTAGCTCTTTAAACCTCTACACATTGTTCCAAATTTTCGATTCAAAGTTTCATGCAACAACACGTCTCAATCGAAAACGAAACCATGGGCATCAATGGGAGCTCACACCTGACCAAACAAATGATCCCAACAAAAAAAAAAAGAGTGCCGTATCAGATTGGTTTTCACAAGGAGAATGTCTAATGAAATCTGGCTCTTTTGCTGACGTGAGTAGGAGGTCAAAGATGCGCTCGGTGGTGCTTAGCCCACATTTTCATAGCGACTTCTTAAAGGAAAATGAAAAAGAGAAGGGAGAAAAAGACGACGACAGAGAAGAAATCAAAGAACACACAGAAAAAATCCTGGAGGTCGAGTGATTTCTATTGGTGATTCTATTGGTGGCTGATCACAGGGAGCTGTGAAGAAAAGACTGGATTTGTGGCACGCTACTGCCTTGAATTTGGGAGTCGATGGTGAAACGCCATCTTCTGGTAGGGAGCTTCACTGCATCAAAATTTCCTTGACCCAGAGAAGAGCACCCTGCTGAGAAGCCACAGGTGTGTAGAGAAATATTCTTCTATGAATTGGGACACCGCTACAAGGCTGTTTTTAATCAGCCAGCGCATCACCAACCTATATGGGAAATGAAAACTAACAAAATTAGGGATTTCTTAATTTTAAAACTTTTATGACTTTTATGTCGTGCTGGGAAAACAATCGTAATCCTTTGTTTTGTAGTGTAGCTCCATGACTTCCTCTGGAAGGATGGCTGCACCAATACATCTTGGTCCTTCGCCTTCACTCGAAGAATTGGGACACCCCTGCTACTAATGTGAACATGCAAAAGTTTGCGGTTGGGCAAAGTAGTAGAAATGGAACTACTCACCGGAGACATTAATCCCCAGTTTATCAAACATGTGACTATATACAACAGTTTGGAACCATGGTTTATCCGAGAGATGGACTGATGGAAATCTTTCCCCTGATTCTAAACTCAAGACACTCCAACAACAGCTCAGTGGGGCTCAGATCCAGAGAATGTTCCACTCAGTTCCAGTCAGAACCCCTGCTGAACTCCTTGTAGGTGCTCTTTTCACTGGTAGGTAATGTACCTTACAGATTGTTCTATTAATTACTTAAGATTAGAATATGGTGTTATTTTTAAAGTAATCTGTTCAAATAAATACATGCAGCTTAATGATCAGTGGATAAAATTATTTGTTAAAATTACATATAAAAAAGTTAATTTATACATTTTTATGCATTCGCAAACCAAAAAACACAATAGTTTTTTTTTTATTTCAACGGGGATGAGAAGTGGTAAATCTAATCTTCTTGATGTCTATTCAGCACTGAAACGCACAACTTTATTTTCCCACTTTTAGGTAGTACCTCGGGTTTCAAAATGAGGGATATAAGGATTCATCGATTTAAATTCTCAGACACCATTTTAAGTCCCAGCATCTACCAGTAAAAAGTTCTTTGGTTGGACAAATAAATTGGTCAAGTAAAAATGAAAACATTTCATGTTTGCGTAAAACTTGTGATGATTAAGAGCAGGCACTTTTCTACAGCCAGCAGCCTACACCAACAGCGAGAGAATAGTTTTATGTGATATTTGAGCCCATTGTACTGGAGCTCTGAGTGTAGATGCTGCTCCTCCCCCAGTGGAAACCTGAGCTTGCAGAGTTATGTATGGGGTCTCAAGGCCAAAAATGCAGGGGCTCTGTTTTCCCCCTCTCCCTTCTGAATTCAGCAATGCCATGCACGAAAAGCACCCAGTAAGTTTCTCATCTAAACACAGCGAGGGCGTTGGCCGCCGTTAAAAGTCCTGAAAGCACGGAACTGGATGTGAGGAGTGAAGGTCACCAGATGCTGCGCTAATGAACCCTTGTGCTGCTTCCCAGTGATTGACAGCAGCATTCACATTCTTCCTTTGGGCGCTCTGACCTTCAACCCCTGGAATGGAATACCAAAAATTCTTCCTTGCACAACTGCAGAGGGAGAAAAATATGCAGGCCATCATTTTTGTTAGAAATCTGATGCATACCTGTGCACTCCCATATGGAGAAACACATCGCACACACGCTTTGATGTTTTTTATTATAAAAGGGCAAGAAAACTTCCATGCAGAGCTCTGGTGGTTATTTTTTCCTGGCAGAAGTCTACGGCCACTGACTCCAGAGGAAAATTCCTCTCTCAACACAATGCAGCACAAACCACTATCAGAGATATTATTTCACAGTCTTCGTGGTCTGTGCTTATGTTCCGCTTCTTAATTTAAGGATTCGTTTTCATTTATGACTCAGTGTTGCTAAGTTACTATTGTTGGGAACTATTTGTATTGGCCATGCTTCAACATCAGAAAGAAGTTGCCAAGCATCAAACTAAACTAATATCTTTTTTTGTCAAGAGTGTCAAATTTTGAGTTTGAGGTTGTCCGTCTGCATTTTTTCCGAGTCTAATTGAAACGCTTCTCATTTCAAGTTACAAAAAATGTCACTTTTATTCCCTCAGTTTAATAATACACTTAATTCTCAAAAGATTATAACGTGCTGCATCACAAGGTTAGACAAAATGAGATTGTAGGAGAAAAACCCTTCAAAAGCCAATTTTAAATCCAAGCACAATGCATTTTTCTGTCAGAACTGGGGGGCAATGAGGCGACATTAATGGACTAACAAATGGATTGATTTCATTACACAACATCTCAAATATTGTTTCGGTCATTCTAACAATTCTAAAACCTGTCATCAAATTGGTTTCTGATGGTCACTTCTGAGAACTGTCTCCACTGGCTGTGTTCCCAAAGAGCCGACTCTCACCTCCGAAAGCAAGATCACATGATGGCGCATATTCTTTTTCCTATGTATTCTAAGATGCACGTTATTAAATACAAAAATGCTTCTCCTAATGCAGCAACTTCCATTTTTCTTTTGAAATTTGGCGCCAGTTTATCAGAAAGTGGCGATGTTGTTCTCTCGGATTCTTTGGATGGAAATAGTGCTTTATTCACAAATATTCTAGTTTTGCACATAAATTTAATTCAAATCATTGAAAGGAAACATGGCTATTTATGCTTAAGTAAAAAGCTACTTATGCTAAGCTCAGCTAAATGGGAATTTCCATTTTGAAGAACCGTTAAAACTACAGTTTCCAGGGGATATGGAGAACGCACCCAAATTAAAAAAAGATATAATCTGAGTTCGGGCATGAGTTTAGGAACGATGTCTTTTATTCATCAGATACATTATATTAAGACAAAAATGCTGCAGCATTAAGTAAAGCTTTGATCACTGTATGCAGATATAAGATTTGGACAAGACGGGCTTTAAGCAGCATCGGCTTCAACAGGGTTTTAAGTGTTTAAGGCAGACCATGGCTGCTTATAGTCCCCAAAACCTGCTGGGAGCAAACGGCTGCACCCACTAGAAATTCTCTCTGCAGAAACCTACGTTTGGTGATTCCAAATGAGCATAGTTTTACACGCTCACCCTTTTAGAGAAAAGTTGAGCCGGCGATTCTCTGTGGCTCCTAGGTTTGTAGGAATTATTTTGATATTAATCGCATGCTTTCTGTGGTAGGTGTTCGAGCGATCCCATCAACAATAATGTTTCATAAACGCAACAATGATGGTTGACTCAAACATTCCGTTAGCTTTAAAACGTTTCTGTCAGTTTAATTCGATGCAGGCAGCAGATAGGGCCTTCTCGTCTTTGACCCATATAAGGCAATGCTGCTTTTGTAACAATGCTCTAGAGTTACCGCTGACATCTACAGCATCTGAATTCTTCAGAATATTTCTTGATACAGATTTCTTTCATGACTACTCCTAAGCCTCACTGGATCCAGATGTTTGGAGCCGATTATCCACAGATGCCTATTCCTCTAGAAGAGGAGCATCTCTGTGTTTGGTGAGCGAGTGTGTAGCTGCCGGGTCGGGTTTGTTAAGAGTCTCTGTTGCCATTACAGCACGTATTGTTCTAGAATCTGCTTTTGTTTGACCCTTTTAACTCCCCAGTCTCTGGACCAATACAAAGGAAGAGGAGGTTTTCTGGCAAACATTCCAGTTCCCCACACTCAGGTCTCTGCTTGTTTCCTAACTCGGATCCTTTTTTTCCTCTCGCACCACTGAAAACTGGTCTTAAACTGAGAAAGCAACAACTGCTCGACTACTGAACTCTAGCAATAGTTTGTAAAAAGGTCCAGAGCTCATTTTGTACATTATGGGTTTTTACTAACCGAAGTGGAACCGGATTTATTATGTCTCGATATAATGTGAAACAAATTAGTATTGTGGAATTACTGTGTGAAAAATCAAGAAACTGCATAAAGATATGCATAAAAACAACTCTCTTCTGCACAAACTCTAGCACTGCCCCCTGGATGAATGATGGCACTTTTATAGAAAACAAAACAGTGACCCTTGTGTTCTCTTTATGAAATAGTTTCTTTTAATAGTTTTGTAAAGGTGTTTTTTTTCGTATTGTTGACATACCATCGGTGCCTATTCAGAAACCATGGGTTATGAAAAGAAGAAAAACTTGAGAAAAAGAAACAAGCATAACTGAAACATGACTTTTTTATTCGCTCCTCACCAGTAAATCTGGACAACAGAAAAGAGCAGCTAACCTCTAGGTCTCCTCCTTCACGTTCTCCTCCTCACCTCCTTCCTCTTCTTTTTCCCTATACGGATGATCATGTCTGGCAGCAATCTGTGCCATTCTCACTGCTCTCTCACTTGTGCCGCAGAATGTGCTGCTTTAGCAACTGAAAAAATAAAGAACCTCAGCAGCAACTACCTCAAGAGACTTCAGGCTGTCAGTGATGTTAAAGGGGGGAATGTAAAATATTAAGAGCTGTGTGTAACTTTTGATCAGGATCTTTTGAAAAGTTCACATTGTCATTTAAGAAGAGGAAACACAATCATTTGACAATAAATGGCTTCACCCAAACACTAACTATGAGCGGGAAAATGCTTTTGTGTTATTCGTATTTTCTGAAAATTTCTATTAAACTTATGAGCGCTAATGTATTTCAAAAGCACATTCAAGTCCAACCAACATGTAGTTTGTAAATCTCTTGCATCATTCCTTCCCCTGTTGTCTATGATGCCAGGGAAACTTCAACTTCTGGCATCTTGTGCACCACTGGACTGAACCGTCAGGGCAGCATCAGGACAGCAAAATAAAGAAACAAAAAATCAACTCGAAATAATAACAACACTCACTAAACATCGATTTTATATGAAAGCGCAGTGTACAGTGTGATTAACCAGCAGCAACACACTTCCATCAGAAAACTATGGAAAAACTGCATTTATTGAATACAACAGAGCACAACTAATCGAACTTTGAGCCGTAAACAGTGGTGGATAAAGTACACAAACCAAGTACTTGAGTTAAAGTAGAGAAGCACTGGGTAAAAAAATTACTCCAGTAAAAGTGCTCCTTTCAGAATTTCACTTGAGCATAAGTACAAAAGTATTTGCCTTAAAATGTACTGAAGTATTCAAAGAACCATGATTTATTTATTTCTGCCAAGACTCTCGCTTAAACTATTTGTGAAAGGACTTTTTAAATGATCATGAGCTCAAAAACCTTAACTCTTAAGTATTTTAGAGAACTCTTAAGTTTATTGTTAACGTAGTTTCAAGTTTAATTAGAGCACTTTTTTATGTCTAAACTATTAAATACAGGTTCACAATTTTTCTTTAACTATATTGTTCCTAAATGTCTAAATACAACCTGGTCATATCAGATTACTCCAATAGAAACTAGTTTCAGGAGTTTCTTCCATCGTTTATTAAGGCTCGGGCATCTCATAAAAACTCTTGACACTGAACTGCATTCCCTGTAAGTACATACCACCAAGCGCCAACCGAAAAAACTCAAAACAGATCGAGTGCTGAAACCCTGATTGGTGGCCCACACATGCTCACGACCAATTCCGTTTTTTTTTACCCACTAATAAATAAAATGGAACGACTGATTTCCCAAAATGTAGTTGAGTAAAAAGTAAGATATTGTCTGAAATGTAGTGAAAAAGTAAAACGTCTCCCCAAATGAAAATACTTGAGTACAGATATTGAAAAAAAGCTACTTAAGTAGAGTAACGAATTACATCAACTTTGATACTCATGTGTTTGGATCCCACTGAAGGTACTTATCAGCGTATAATGTCTCTCGACGTGTACTTATTCAGCAGCAATCTCGCTCGGCTGCCTTCATCTGAGAGCCACGGAGAAAAATCAAGGCCTGTTCTCTTTGAAAGCCAGCGAGTGAATCAGCCCTCGCCATGTGACCGTGTCCTGCAAACACACACTCGGTGGTGAGGTTACACGAGGCCAGCATTGATGCAGGACACACCCTGCGCTCACTCCAACACAGCTCAGCTCTTCACTACTGGAGCCTGCACATCTTTTGTGGAAACACTTTCACTATTTGCTCAACAGTGATCGGTTTCATCTGCTCCCCCCTGTGCCTCCTCAGTGAAGCTTCACAAGGTTTTTACACCGCTCTCTCTCTCTCTCTCTCGGGTGGATCAGGACACTTCTGCTTTCTCGATTAAACCGCAATATAGCCAGACTCACATGAAGCACCTGAAGAATAGTAGACTAAATAAAAGGTTAAGTTACAATTTACGCCCCAGGGCTAAGGTGTGGTTCTTCCTAAAGTTTACACAGTCTTACCTGAGGTGTGTCACCTGAACACACTGCTGTTGTTGCAGTCACTAGTGTGTGCTCAGGCACTGACAAATTACTAAGTTCTCCTCTTGCCACAAGAAAAGGGGAAAACTGGATCATCAGACGTGTTCAGACACAGCCTACAATTGGTTCTAGGCTGACCGGGAGTGCAACACAGACCCCAACCAGCGGCATTACCTCAAAACATATGCAAAACATACAGGTTGTATTGTGATAAAGTACTAATAAACATTAGACTTTCATATATTTCAGATTCATTTACACACAACTGAAATAGTTCAGGTTTTTTATTGTTGTTGGCATACAGCTCAGGAAAAATCTAAAAAAAAAAATAGCATATCATGAAAAGGCTGTTTTAACGAGCTATTAACCTAATCATCTGAATAAACTAATTAACTCTAAACACCTTCAAAGGATTCCTGAGGCTTTTAAAAACTCCCAGCCTGGTTCTTTTAAAGGGATGGATTGTTTAGATTGGTGTGGAGATATGGCACAGTGAGCCAAACACAAGCTAATAGTATAAAACGTTCAGGGCCCCATAGAGATCAACATGGTCAGTCTGGAGAAATTCTGTATACTTTTGTAGAATAAAAATATAGAAATATTAACAGAATATGTCTTTCTTTTTCACCAAGAGGATGTTAAAATGTCTGAAAAAGTGTATTTATTCAGAAACTACTAAAGGACCCAAGCCAAAAGTTAATACAAATATTGCATTTAAACATGTTTTAATGTTTCAACAAAACTTTACACACAGTTCCAAGCACTTTCTGTTCCATTGAGCACATTGTTGCACCACTAGAGGCCACTGATTTGGGGTCTGTAAAGTAAGACAATCGTGCACTCTCACATTTTAATTACCTTGCAAATTGTAATAACTCTTGTAATGTTCATTTAAAACCTAGACATTATATTTGAAATCAGCCGGTTATACACAAATTATTTTAATGCACAAACAAGGATTTGAGAACAACTTCTCTGAATTTGATTGGCAGCATAAATGGTCTCTCACATCATGATGACCGCCTGCTCAGTGCCACATTAAGATTTTTTTTTTTTGAAGGGGGGGGGGGGGTTTGAATTGTAATCATGAGTGAAAATAAAATGGAACCCCGAAATATTAGACTTAGTCCACAGTAGATAACTATTGAAAATCAATAAACTGTTTGTAAATAATGTAATTTTTGAGGATTATTTTTTAATTCTTATGCATCATTCTGCCGGCCATGAGACACTTACTGAAAAGCTTCAGTGATACCCAATAATCAACTGCACCTCCCATTAATAATAATAATGCATCGTTTCAAAATGCTGCAATGGACTGGCGACCTGTCCTTAGTGTACCCCCAACTCTCGCCCAATGTGCATCGGAGATAAGCACCAGCAGTATCCCGTTAGGACATTCAGATTAAATATTAGATTTTTTTTCAAAATACATTTAAGTATACGCTTCTATTTATAATAAAATCTAGCATCTGTTTAGCTCAGCCTGCAGGGTCAATGGGTGGGGCTATGGAAGTTCTTTTTTGAGAGGTTAAACCGTCTTTATTTGGTGAGGAAATACCAACATACTACAGACCTCTGAAATGGCATTTGAATCTTAAAAGTTCCTTTAGGTTTTGTTTTTCTGTTACTGCAAAAAACCTTTTGACACCTTCAGCAAAACGAATGCTTTAATGGGACCATTAAAGCATCTAAGGGTTGGACGTCACGAGGCTCCCCCTGGTGGGTTTCTTTGTCTTCTACTTGACAATGCAGGTAAATTAAAAGTCCTTTAAAACTTCTTTTGTTTTTCAGTATTGAAGCCAAAGTAGTTTCTCAGTAAGTGATCAGGTACAAGCGAAACATTTCCTAGAAACGATGCGTCAAGTAACGTCAATCACCCCCTTCCATTGATTTAACACGCTTCTAAAACAGCACAACACACACTTAAAACCAACCGTGACTGAGCTTCATGATGCCCTTGTGAACAAACCACCATAAAGTGTGATGTTGGAAAAAAAAAGTTTATTTTCTCAACGCAAGTTTCTCTTCCACCACAGCTTCACATCTTTACATGGAAATATCAAACAAAGGTCATGTCCGGAGTTTGTGACGTTATCTTTAAAGCATGAGATGTTCACTTGAAAATCTTGCCCTGGTTGAAAGGTTTGCCCACATGTTTGAAATCCCCCTCCCATGCAAAGTACTCCTTCACCATGGTCTTGCACTCCTCGCTGTCCACGTCCAACTTGCGCCAAGTGTACGACTCGTAGTCGATCTGCCAATCCTCGCTCAGCTGCGGAGAGCAAACCAAAACGCTCAAAACCTCGTTCCCAGACATACAAACATGTTCAACAGACAAGTAGTGCTTCCAAACAACTCAATTAATAGGAGCAGTACGTCCGAACTGAAATGACCCGTTTTAGTCACATTACTGCTCAATTTGATTTTCTGTGACAGATGCTGCATTTGCATTACTTCTGCTGGAAAGCTACTGTTTTTGATTTTTTTTAACACAAGGAGTTTGATCCATCTGTGTTAAAGGAAATATATTTTGCTTTGATGAAACCAACCATCTTAAATAAATATTTTTATCTAAAGAGATTTCTCATTTTTGAAATCACTGGATCTTTATGGTAATAGAAGATTTTTAAACAAAGGTGTGCATTCACAGGGCTGTTTACATGCTAACATTACACAACCAATCCAGAATCAAAACCTAAACACAAATTATAAATGCAAACAGCAATTCAATTACAATTCTTGGACCGCAAACTAATAATAAAATACGGACCAAAAAAGATGCAGAAATTCTAAACTTTTTGCAGGGTTCTAAACTAAATTTTCTTCAGTGAGTTTTAGTCTACAGTTTCATTGACAGATTGCAAAATAAATAATAGGGTGTCCAAACATTTTCCCTTGAGAGGCACAAAACTTATTCTTTAAATCAAGGACCGATTAGAAAATGCTTTAGGTGTCAGCATCAATGTTAAATGTCTGACTGATTTTAAAAAGCTATAAATATATCTTTCGTTTCTACTAATGCTCATCTTATTTTATTACAATCCAAAAGTCCCTACTTTAGTGAAGGGTCATCAAATAAAGAATTTCATCTATGCAGAGGACAAACCGTCTGGCATTGTTCCGCGGGCTGTACTTAGCTGTTTGGAGACCCCTGGTGTAAGTTACTGGATTATCAACTTTGGAGTCCATGAAACTGCTCGGTGGACTCCTGGAGAGCTAAGGGGGCTATGTGTGCAACTTTTAACATTTCTTTATATTTACTGAGCCAACCAACTATGTTAACTTAAAAAAATACAAATAAATAAATAAATAAATAAAACTAGTTACTGAATGAAATCATTGTGAAAAGTTATCCCTTAAAACAAAAGTGGACAAGTTTTTTTTTTGACAAATCTACAATAGAAACAATCTCTGCAATCCCTTTAAACCGTCTCTCTGTTAACTGTTAATGGAACAAAGAAACATGGCGCCGTCTCAGAGGAACTTGTACAGAGAACAGCTCGTGTTTGGATCAGCTGATCACATGATAAAAGCTGCTTATGATGGGATGTGATTTCACCGGACAGAGACATCGACGGTCTAGGAGTTATGAGCAAGAATAAACGAGTTTTGCAGCATTGTAACAAGAGCTGAGAAAGTTAAAACCCCATCCAGAAGAGCTCAGAAAGTAGAATAATTCAGAGGTGCAACACGGATGTTGATATACTCACAGTAAAAGCAAGATCTTGCCCTCTGAAGACCCAGATACCAGAAATGCAACTGTCATTGTTGGCGCCAAAGAGGATGACACTAGCAAACGCATTCTTGCGCAGTTTATCGAGTCGTTGGAACATTCCTATAAAGAGAACACATCGATTCGTTTAAAAACTATGCAGCGATCGTCTCGTGCAAGCAGCTGACTGTAGAGGTACCCGTGATGAGATTGCAGCTCATGAAGGCCATGGTCAGCTCCTCTGGGAAGCGGTACTCTGCATACCAGATGGAGAAACCCTCTCGATCAAAGTTATCCCAGAAGTAAGGCAACGCTACAGTCATGGTGTCCTCATTCGAGTATTTCCTCTTAAACTCGTCCATGACAAAGGGGCTGGCGGCAGGAGGACAGAAGGTGATGAGGGTATGAACGGCCAGCAAACAGCATCGCTCTCGAAAGTGAAAGCAGAAAGTACCTTTTAGCAAGGTGCGCAAACGGATCCTTGGTTTTGGGCTCGGCAGCCAACGCAGCCTCACACTCGTCCATTTCCTCCTCAACGGGGGCAGCTTTCTTTTCCTCCTTTTTCTTCTCTTTTTTTTCAGGCTGCTGCTGCTGCTTGCCTCCTTCTTTGCCAGTCTTCTCCTTCTTGGCAGGAGCCTCCTTTTTTGGCTGCATCTCTGCAAATTTCTTAGCTGGAGAAATCACATTCTGTAAGTTTTCAGCTGAATAATACAGCACCATTTCCCATTCAACACTGCCCAATTGATCCTCACCTTAACATCAGACCAGATTTATAGTCAATTACATCATTAAACTATTTGATTATCTTAAATTAAGAAATGTATTTGATTTAAACATCTACAAATTGAAGCTCAAGTGTCACACCAGTCACAGCCACTGCACTTCATTCCATCTGACAAATGGAGCAAGAGCATTTCAGATCACTTATGGAAAACTATTGCTCCAGGGTTTGGAAGTGGTTCAGTTGTGAGAGGTCAGACAGAGAACAGAAAATGGCAAGATGAAAATAGTAGAGGTAGAAAGTAGAAGTCACAGAAGTCCTTATGCCAAGAAATCACAGCTTCATAATGATGATTCAAGACACCTAACGGAAAACATTTCAGACAGTTTTTATTTTTCTTCAACTATTTAATTACACCTGCAGAAGTTTTAACTTTATATATTTACTGAAGGTCTTGATCAAACAGTATTCAACTAAAATATTTATTTTACATTTATTTGAATCTTGTTGACCAATGGTGTATGTTTGACATGTTACTTATACAGAGAATGTTCCGCAAACAGTTTAAACTGACTTGTTACTAGTGTTTCTTCATTACCAAGGTAAGAGAAGACGAAGAAAAAAAAAACATTTTATTAAACTTTTCTCAAGTAAAGGTGGCACCTGGTTCTTGCTGTACTAACAGTGAAAGAGCCACGAATGGAAACTCAGCAGATAACGAAGCAAGCGTACAAAAAAAAAAACTGTGTGATGCCACAGAAGTAACCACTCGAAACAAGGAAACTCCTTTTTCAAACACCTCAAAGACCACAACCTGGACCTACTGAAAAAGCGTTCAAGCAGGTAGGATTTCATTGCATTTCATCCCAAAATCTTTTGCTCAAAAATACATTCAGTATTAATTTGAACTGAAATATTAAGTTTTTTTTTTTATATTGCTTCACTAATTGCCTTAGCTTGCCTAACATGAGGAGCAGAATTAACTAGATTTTAAAGTTTGCACGCAAACTTCAATCTTGGCTTGTGTTGGTGCCGTTAATATTTTTTACAATGTTGTCAATTCTGGAACAATAACAATCAAACCCCCATGTCTGAAGGAAAGACAAGATTTACATGCTTGCTTTGTTTTTGCTGGGTTTTTTTTCTGGGAACTTTCGCCCCCTGCTCTGAAATACTTCATGCAATGTAAATGAGTTACATATCGCTGGATTCTGCTGGTTGTTAGCTTTCATTTGATGCCATGGTTTTGGTGTTTCCATTTATATTGTGGATACATATCACACATAAACAAAAACTTGGTCATGAATTATACTCCGGACATGTTGTTTATTTGCATGGCGTTAGAACTGTGGTTAACAGATATGAAATTGAATTAGATACGTTTTAGAGGAGTTTCCCAACGGTATGTAATATGTGTGGGTCACTCTCAGGGTTCGTGAGCTATGAGCGGAAATGTAATGCACAAGGGGGCAAGTCCAGGGTACCGGGGACTCTCAGGTTGAAGCCCCATTTCAAATCAACAGCAGCTAAGGTTTTCATCAAGTCAAACAAAACTTGTGTGGAGAGGAAAATGTAGCAACAATTCTGGGTGTGGTTCACAACATTCTTTTTAAATGTGCTGTAGTGATACCAGTGTGTGCCCTTCTAATTCCAGCTAATGTGCAAACCTACCATCAAACTGAGCCATCTTCTCACAGAGCTGGACTTCTCCCAAAACAGTCTTAAACTGAGGCTGATTGATGCAGGTCAAAAACCAGCGAGTGACGTTGGGGTAAGGCTGACGGAATGCAGGCTCGAGAACCTGGAAAGAAAGATTTTCAGCATTGTATTATTAATAATAATAATAATACCTTATATTAACAGTGCTTTTCCAGACGCTTTACAATTTTCAGAGCATTATTCATTCACTCCACATTCACTTACAGAACGTGGCTGAAATTTCACGCCTATGGCCTCCTGGCCACCACAAAACACACCTACCACTCACGCACACATCCACACAAGGCAATAGTGCTGGGCGATATGACTATATATATCGTGGGGACGATAGAAAAGTGTCTATCGTCCTATTTCTCTTCTATCGTTTCCAACCTAATTTTATCAATTACTAAAAAAATATTGCATTAAATAGGCTATGACAAATGTATGATAATGTCTTGTGGCTATGCAATGCATACTCTACCCTTTATCTAAGTGATAATCAAGAATAAAAATGATCTTTTTCGCAAAGAAACTCCGTCTTGTGATTTTGCGACGTGACTCTTTACGTTGCTGCGACATGCTTTACGCTAGTTAACTCGTGAGTGCTTAAAGACGGAGACGCAAGAGATTGAAGATGAATGCCCGGAGTCGCAACAAATTGAAACTGCTACTCAGGCAGCAGCCCAAGAAGTACTTTTACCGTAACGTGGGGTACGTCAGTGATTTGGTTGCATTTTGGCTTCAAGAGCTCCGACACAGAGCAGAAGACAGTCATCTGCAAACTCTGCCAAAAACTGTTTCTGCGCCCGACGCTAACACAACAAACCTCTTTTACCACTTGAAGAAGGTTCACGATAAAGAATACTGGAGAATCGAAGAAATGCGACGTAAAGAAAGTTGTGAAACAGCCCGGGCAAGTGGCGAGAAAAAATATAGCCAGCCTAAAATTAAAGAGTCTTTCATAAAATGCACACCGTATGAAAAATGTCCCAGCGCCATAAAGAAATCACATGTGCCATCTTGCATTACTGTTGTAAAGGCATGATCCCCGTGTATGCAGTTGAGAAGGGTAGCTTCCGAGACCTTATCAAAGTGCTTGACCCGAGGTACGTTATGCCCAGTCGTAAGCACTTCAGTAATGTCGAGTTGCCTCTCTTATATAACGCATGCCGGGCCCAAGTAGAGAAGGATGTTACCAGTGTGGTCCATTATTTTATTTTATTTATAGTTTATTTTGATAATACTATTTAAATAACTATGATGTGGTTAAAAAAAATGTGAAGGCTACTGTAGCTCTACCTCCACCACATCTGTTGTCATTTGATACGTTTACATTGCTGCACTAAAATGTAGTTTTTCTCATTTGTGACAGTTCAGTTAAATGTCACTTCAAAATAAAGTTGCAAAAAAAGTATGCAATGATATTTTTGTCAAACTTTTCAGAGAATAACTGAAAACGTACTTTGTGGTATATCGTGATATATATCGTTATCGTGATATAAAATAATCCATATCCCCCAGCACTACAAGGCAATGTGGGTGAAGTGGCTTGCCCAAGGCCACAATGGCAGAATGGACAGAACAGGATTTAACTGGCAACCTTCTGGTTCTAGGACCATCAGCTCCACAAATACGCCATCCCAAATAGTCACGAGTTTCTTCCTTTCCAACTGAACATGAGTCTTTAAATTAAACAGAGCTTAGTAATGAAATCCCAGTTTTTAAACATTCAGAAAATTAGCCATTTGTTATAGAGTAACTTTGTCTTGATTGCTCGTGGCTACACAAGTAAAAATGCACCGTAGCCAAGTTTCCATCCAAAGATTACACTATGCACTCAACTGTAATTTAGCAAAATATATGTGCAAATAAAGCAGTTTTTCCTCCAAGTCCAAGAGCACAAAATACTTCCTAGCTCCTAAATAAAAGGGTTGCTCCATGAAGAGAAAAATCTTTTTTCACATGTCGATCAAATGAACTATATGCAGTCATGTCGTCTTGCTGGTAGACAGTTCTGGGAGGTGATGATTCTGAACCACTTTGAAGAAAGACCTTGGCTAAGCAATTTTAGAATTAACATTTTAGCTGTTGTGCAATTGGTGCATTGACTAGTCCATTAATGCCCCCAATCACTGATCAGATACAAAATTTATCCCATAAACGGAAATTCAGTGAGATTGAATATTTACAGATGGAGCCGTTAATAGAATTGGATATTTGCTTGCCGACATCTTTCTTTCCCTGACATTTACAATACATACAGGAGTTTTCAGTACCTCAAATGAGATACATATGAGATTAAATCTATAAAGTACAAATCTATAAAGATTATTTGTTAATGCAGAGGCTGCATGCAGTATATCTTTAGCCTTAATTACACGGCGCTAATGTAACTATACACAAAAGCCGGGGAAAAAAAATGCGTAATTTTTCAAGACATCCACCAAGCCATTTCATTTTCCAAACAGTGCGGAAAACGCTGTGTCTTATGCTGGGAAAGGCAGGAACAGGCGGCGCTCAAGAACAAAACGAGGAGCTGTACTCCCACAGGATCAGAAGTATAAGGGTCCCTTCAGACTGCAGGACTGTGTGAAGCAGCATCCAGTTATTGCTAAATTCACTCTGGACGAGAGGATTTCACACGGCATGATCTTAAACAGAATCGTTTAGAATCTTTGTCCATGTTCTAAATCTGTGTCTCCCAACCAAGACCTCGTGAGAAAGATTTGAAAACACCATGAGGTCATGTGTGCCACACTGAAGCGCAAATATCATCATAATATTAAATAATTAATATCAAAATGAGAGCACACAAGTATTTATTTCATTTATTGGGTCCAGGTAAACAGAAAAAAAAAAACCTTTTGAACCGAAACCACTGTTTATATTGCCGTCTATGCTTTTGTATCTCTGCAACTTCCCGTTACTCTCTGGATGTGGCTCTTATTAGCTGCAGATAATCACAGACATTATTTTAATCAGAACACACTGTACTTTTGTGACACAGATATTTGAGAAGCATCTTGTTAGCCTGTGAAGCATCTAGTTCGAACGAAATTGGGGACAAAATTGTGCGTCTGAAACTTTAACCTCTTAAGCCCTAAGGGCTATTTTCCGAAAATCCTATACCTTCACTTTATTAGGCATTACTCAGCTTTTACAAGGGCTAAATTGTAAATCTTGGTATCAAAATGAAGATGGGTTCTTGGGGGGTGGTGTGTAAACAAGCAAATAAACACAATCAATTGTAACCACTACATGTGAAGGACATCTGTAGCAGGTTTGGTGTCCATACTACAAGAAACTAATATTCTGTACAGGTTTTGATTGAACAAAGTTCAGGCGTAATCCATTTTGACAATTAAAATATGGAAAAAATCTTGTCCAAAGCTTCTGCTACGTTCATGGTCTTCTTTTCTTGATTACGGGACATGATTTCAGCAAAAAAGAAACGCTGTAAAAGGGGGGTTGAAGCCCCTTTACGCTGTCCATGAGCCATGCGTAAGCTCCTATTTATACCACTTCTAACCTTGTAACTTCCCCATGTGCCCACCCCTCGATCGTCTGTCCAATCTGGGAGCTCTATGCCTCGTTGGAAAGTTTAGAATCTGTAGAATCCAATGATATCCACCATTTTGAGATGGACAGGATCCCCGACGAATAACAGGACATGGAACATGGACAGGACTGCTTTTACGCACTGGGAGTGTTTCCATATTTGGTCATGTTATGCAAGCACAGAGCTACAGAAAAGACCCAAAAAATTTTCGCAAAGTTATCGACCAGATATAACAAACAGACTTTTATCGCGATGGAAATAACTTTTGTTGAAAAAACGGCAAAGGATAAGACAAGATTTACATGCTTGCTTTGTTTTTGCTGGCATTTTTTCGGGGAACTTTCGCTTCCTGCTCTGAAATACGTTGCCATGGTTTTGGTGTTTCCATTTATATTGTGGATACATATCGCACAGAAACAAAAACGTGGTCATGAATTATACTCCGGACATGTTGTTGTTTATTTGCATGGCGTTTGAGCTGTGGTTAACGGATATGAAATTGAATTAGATACGTTTTTAGAGGAGTTTCCGTTGAGCACAACGGTATGTAATATGTGTGGGTCACTCTCAGGGTTAGTGAGCTATGAGTGGAAATGCACAAGAGGGCAAGTCCCTGGTACCGGGCACTCTCGGGCTTAAGAGATTAAGAACCGCTTCTGCGCCGCCGTGTGTCATGGAGTAAATTGCAGTTTATTAAAAATCGAAATGAGAATTGACAATAAGCTAACGCTCGCAAAATTTATTAGCATTTTTCTAAGTTCGTTTATATTGTTTGAGCACAAGGTGGCGCTATCATAAAATTATATTAGTGCCCCTCAGGGCATTATGGCAAAACTTTCAGAATTTTACATTAGTGTTTTTGAAATACAGCATTTTTTATATATATAATTCAAAATGGGCAAAACTTTAAATTGCTGACAGTAAAAATGGACAGCAACTCAGCTTGATTTAAACACAAGGATACCAATTTTATGAATTTTAGACAAACAGAGATATACAGGTCGATAACTTTTGTTCGGCATAGTCAGTAGGACCAAATTTAGTGAAGTTTCGAGAAACAGCCTAGAAAAAAATTAGCAGAAGTAGGTTTTAAATAAAGTTCAAAATGGTGGAAAATGTCATAGGGTCAGGTCAATTCGTCTCGAGCCAAGGAACCTCCGCAGCTTGGCTCCTAATTACTTAAATTACAATAGTTCCTAAAAGTGATCAGCTTTTCCCTGAAACAAAGTTAAACGGAGACATTGATGAGCGCAAGTGTCTGTCTGGTGGACTCACCTGTTTGAAAAGCCAGAGTAGAGAGCAGGACACTGAAATGTCCGCTAGGCTGACTCTTTCCCCGACTAGGAAGGTACGAGTGTTTAAGTGCTGATTCAGGATGGAAAGGACTCTCTTCACCTCTTCCTTTGCCTGTTCTGTAGCCTAATAACAAAATAATCTTAAAAAGACAACCCAAGCAATTTCAATCTGCTGAAGCAACATCAGACATTTCAAGCTAACCTGCTTGTTAAACTGCATGATGCCCAAGGTGGGGAAGACCCAGGCACTCGCTGGAGGGATGATCTCAGAGTCGGCAAAACTGACCCACTGCAGCACCTGGGCACTGGCCTGGGGAGTGCTGCCACGGAGGACATCATTGCTCACTGTGGGGAGGACAGCTCAGCATTAACAATATGTAATGAACACATCACAAAAATTACACAGAATTACCGGCCAAATAATGGAAAAAAAAGGTGTATTTGAGGATGTTATAACATCAGGATGTAGTACCAAATTCCTATAGGGCTACGTATCAATTCCAGGTGCAAATGAGCTGCTGCCATTTTTGTTCCTTGAGGAAAGCACTGTTAATCTTACAAAGAGGTCAGTGATGCAGGCAGTGAATAGTGTCAGGAAAATCAGTGATAACATGAACAATCCAAAGACTTCTTCAAAACCTGATCATGACATCCCTAGCGTAGAGGCTCTTGAAAAAAATATAGTTGGACCAATGGGCAATTTTGTTTTTTAAATGTCATTGTACATCCCTAATCTGAACACATGTATTTTGATTTCATCAAATACTGATTCTGCCTTCTTATTATCCCATAATGATTAAGATTGAAAAAGGCTTAAACATTTCACTGTAGTGTGTGTGTGTGTGGTGAACTAATATAGCACACATGTTCAATAATCTATTCTATCTGTTCAATAATGTATCCTCCATTCAATAAGTGGGGGATACAAAGCTGAAAACGGGGTGTGCATGGGAAAGACTGTGAAAGTTAAAGATCCATGTGACACTTACAGTAGTGAGCAATGGCATTGCTCTCAAACAGACAGAAGCCATCATCACCCTGGTAAGCAGGAACCTGTTTAGAGAAGAACCACTTTGTTAAGAGAATTCTTCTTGATGCTACAAAGGCAGAAAAAGAAAAATACTAACCTTGCCCAAGGGAAAATTGCTAAGGAAAGCAGGGGAGCGGTTCGTCTGCCCAAAGCTGAAGGCAGGGGGGGCACTTGCAATCTTCAGACGAGCCCCACTGTACTGGGCAGCAATCTGAGCCTTGAAGGCCCTCCAGTTCTCAGGGTATGTGTAGAGAGTCTGCAAAGACAGGGTGTTTAAGATTGAATTGCTGTAACTGATGCGGCTAGCTTGACAACAGCAGGAGAGTGCAACCAAGAGATGGACCATCATCAAGACAGCGGAACATCTAAATTAATTTAATTAAAAGTTGGTGTAAACAGTGTTCTTGTACTTAGATAACATGTCAATACTGTAATAATTAAACACTGACATAAAA
The DNA here is from genome assembly GCA_007224835.1 of Danionella cerebrum. NCBI lineage: Eukaryota > Metazoa > Chordata > Actinopteri > Cypriniformes > Danionidae > Danionella > Danionella cerebrum. Next base: position 1,088 of record SRMA01025450.1, on the reverse strand, counting down.
AACGAAACATATGCCAACGTGTCAAGGAAAAAATTATGAAGCACCAGTAACTCAACCGAGTCTTTATATATATCTAGCGTTTCTGGCTACTTCTAACAACACGTAGTTACATCTGTAAATATGTCATGCTAAATAACGTTGTTTTATAAAGTACTGAACATTGCGAAGTGACCCAAACAAAGTGAAAAGGACGGGAACGTGGCACAAAGGAGCGCAGCCGTCATCACTACATCGTATCTTTAAAGGGGCGAGATGAGTGTTTACATCACAAATATTTATGCCAGCAGCTCGAACAGACACTTGGCAGTAACGGGCAACGACGATAATACATAAAAACACAGGGATTGACGAGATTGTTGGGTGATTGCGGATAAAGATGTGCCGTTTTAGGCGTCTGTAATTCCTCCCATCTTACTCACCCCTGCCGCCATCTTCAGGACGAGAGAAAGGAAGAACCCGGCGCGCGGTGCTGACGTATAGCTGCAGCCAGTCGCGCAATTAATACGTCATCGGAGTGAAAGTGAAACGCTCAACTCGGTGGCCTTTACCTTATACTGATGTGCAATTGGGTTTTAATGAAAGTCACAGTTAAATGTTTAAACCCAATTATCACAAACAAATGTACTAGTTTGGTCTTTAATCTACTCCACACTCGCACATAATCTGGAAAAACAAGATTCTTTCAAACAAACCTGTTTAAAGTTGAATTATTTTTCCATCTTGCTTAATGAACTGCTTCTATTCTATATTATTAAGTTTTTGACCGGTGGACCGTGCTTCTGTTTTTGCAGTAGTTGCTGATGATGTTCCACAAGGAGTTCTCTGTAAAAGATCTGGTTTCCAAGCTCTTCTCACTCCTCGAACCTGCCTGAAATCTTCATATGCAGGCAGTAGTTTTCCTCTTATTACACAAATCGGTTCTGGTGTTCCATCGAAAAGTGCAGACATTAAAATCAATTTAAAAATTGACTTTTTGGGATTCGGTTCTGGTGTTCCATCGAAAAGTGCAGACATTAAAATCTATTTAAAAATTGACTTTTTGGGATTCGGTTCTGGTGTTCCATCGAAAAGTGCAGACATTAAAATCT
>SRMA01025449.1:10869-82375 GCA_007224835.1 Danionella cerebrum | reverse complement strand
TATATATATATATATATATATATATATATATAACATTTTTTTTTATTGGTTAAAGGATTATTTCAAAAAAAGTTAAATCCAAAAAATTATATATAGATATTGGTTAAAGGATTATAATTCATAAGGTATTTATACATTTTAAAGGATTATATTTGTAATCTGTATTCATATTTTGAATCCAATTACTATAAGCCAGATTTTGTTTTAATACACCTTACGTATTATATATATATATATATATATATATATATATATATAGTAATGGTTAAGTGAGAAAAAAAAGAAAGTAAAAGCACAATGGGATTCCTTCCAATTTAACATTGAGGGAGTGTTTCAAAAACCTTTTTTTCTTTTTGAAATCTTCACACTCTCTGGGCACCTTTAATATTAAAGTGAGCGATCAGTGCAGTTAAGTGCTTTAGCAGGTTGGCCATAATAACAGGAAAGAGCAAGCTTCACGAGAGATGGGGCGCCCATTGATAGAGCTCTACAGCATTTCCAATCCATGTAAAATTATTATTTATTTTATCAACAAAGTTTAAATACATTTAAAATAATAATAATAATAACAAAATAAATATAAAATACATAAAAATAAAATACATTTAATAAAATAAAATACATTTAAAGATTACACATTTCCTCCTATTTAAACACTAGATTTATTTTAGAAAAGTATATTCCTGTACAAGAAGTCCACTGGTCAACTGATGCATAGCTATTTCCTAAAATCATATTAAAATGTTGGCCATCCAGCAAGAAGAGATAAGAAAACGAGGTAGAGCAAAACCCTTTAAGCAATGTGTTAAATGCAATTCACGAGCGTGCACACAAGTGTTTTCCCCTGTAGATTACGTTCCATAATGAAACAAATGTTTTCTCCTTTTCCCTGCCTTCTCCTTTTATTTTTTTCCTTTTTTAATAGGCACAGCGGAAACTGCAGTTCATGATGGAAAAGCAGTCGCAGCATACTGATGAAGCAGAAATACAGACACTGCTGCTCGTACCTCTGGGTAAAGCTAAACTCTCATGGAAAGTGAAAATCTACTGTATAATTATTCCTTATGCATCAGCCCCAGCAAGCTGTTTCCATTTCAATCACGAACAAAACAGGAATGAACATCTTCTGTATGTCAGACTATCAAGAATTCAACGATGGCCAGGAGCTTCATTTTCAGGCGGTTCAGAGAGCCCACTCTAAACTGCAACATTCATTTACTGTTTACACATAAACATACAGAGTACTGTGCTTTCAGAAACATATTTTAAAAAATGTTTAATTGTGTTCATTTGAAAAAGAGAGGTACATTTAAATCATAGTCAGTGTTTGGGGGAGTGCAGCGGGCTTGACAGGTTTTGCATTTAATGATTGACACGTTTGACAGAAGGTTGCCGGTTCGAGGCTTACCGGTGATCTTCCTTGAAAGAGTTTGTATGTTCTCCTGGTGCTTGCGTGGGTTTCCTCCGGGTACTCTGTTTTCCCCCACAATCCCAAAAACATGTAGTTGGGTTAATTGAATAATCTAAATTCCCCTTAGGTGTGAATGTGTGTGTTGTCCTGTAATGGAATGGCGACCTGTCCAGGGTCTGCCCCCGCCTCTCACCCTATGTGCGCTGGAGATAGGCACCGGTGAAAGGGAATAAGTGGGCAGGAAATTATTATTCTGAAATATATCTTTTGAAGTCTGTTTTTTGCGCAGGTCCGTTGAAAGAGTGTACGGTAAGCACCGGAAGCAAGAATGTACTAAAGATGGTGTTTGATGTGGGTTGTTACTCAGTATTTGATATAATTTCTCAGTTTGATTACCTCTGTTGTGATAAATTGCATTTTATTAATATTATTTCCATTTCAGTTTATATTACTTTGTCTGTAACTACCGTATGTACTCTATATATGTTGTTGCAGATGACGACCTCTACATTTCGATGTAAACGGTTAATAATACACGTTCCTCTGATTCTGCAAATGGAGTTAGAGATTTGGTGAGGATTATTTCTGCTGTCAATGCTGTGGAATTTGCTCCTTTGTATTTATTATATTATCAGTGATACTAATAAAACATTAACCTGTTTCACTTAATCAATAGATCCATAGTGAGACTTTCCACAGAAGGATGTATTTTCACTTTTGATGCAGTTTTTTTGAGCGCACTGAGTAGTGTCAGTCAGAAGTCTGTGATCCATTTCCAAGCTCACTTGACCCTGGGAATTGTACATTTTTGCAAATCTGATAGCAATCGTTCCATTCACAGGAACTAAGCCAGACAAAGATGGAGTCAGCCAGATTGTGACGGAGCTTTAACTTACCCGACCTCACATCACACAGATGACCTGTTTCTTTTTTTTTTTCGAGTTTCAGAAACAGTTTTTTGGGTCAGATGAAAGTGTATCTTTGAGTATTTTCACCATAGAGGAGAAAACATGACCCCTTGATTTTTGGAAGTGGTCTAGTAATCATTCTGTTCACAAATGGGTGGGGTATGCGACTCAAATGAAGAAAAAAAAAACCTATAGTGTGCTCATCCGACATACACGAACAACCTGAAGAGCATAAGCTGATTTTATCCTCTGAGCAGCACATTGATTCCATGTTGAGGCACGAGTACTTCGAGCACGATCTTAGCTGCATGTATCCAGCTATGCATGCATTGCAGCAAGTAGATCAGAACTCATAGCGTGCACATAAATGTGATGGGAATTAAAGTATGGGGAGCAAACATCAGCCATGGAATGGAACCATCTCTTCCCAGTGTGAAAGCCACATTATGAGTGTGAAGCTCTGAAAACTACAAACAAACTTGAAAGTTTGTGCTGAGAACAGGATCCAAAATAAAACATATTTTAACATTTTGAACATTCAGACAAATCAAATCAATAAATGATGTAGATGTTACAAAATACTGTTAAAACCATTATAGCCCCTGATCTGGTTTTAATTGAACCCAATTAAATATGAACCTTAGAAATGGGACAGGAATGAATAGAAATGCTTTACTGTGGTCTCTGACTAACGAAACTGGTAGAGGAGATTGAAAGAGAGTTAATTAAGTCAGTGTTTATTTACTTGAGCAAAATACTAAGATTCACATGTACAAAATGTTCCTATAAGCCAAAGATTTGTGTTGTTTCACTACAGCTTTTAAGTCAAATTGTTCACATTGTATAAGCAGCCAAAATTCAAACCGAGGAATGCTAAAGGCTCAATTACATTAATTCTCTTGCTGAGAGAACTTCTGCATCACATCACAAAGCTTCAATGAACAGCACATAAGTTTAATGATGCATTTAGCCAGGTTTTTACCACAAGCTGTCAAACTAAATGTATTATTTTCACATTAGACTTCCTGTCACATCACCCAGGTAAATTACACACTCTTGCTTGTGGTTTACAAGGCCTCATGATAATGAGGCTGAGATGTTTGCGGCATCATTTGAACCAGTTTAATTTACTGGTGCAAGCTCAAATACATTGATGGGTCACTTGCATCTCATAAACACATTGAGAAATGCTGTAACATCAATGATCTGGCATGGTATTTGAGTTACAGAAATGAGAACTAAATAGATATGAATAATTCCTAATAAAATAATAAAATCCTTAGAAGTGTCTACAGGCACTGGTGCATTTGCCAATCACAGCGGTTCTTTTAAATTAAATAGTAACCCACCAGTTGTTTCCATTTTAAATATAACGTGTAAGTTTCAAAAAGGGCACATATTTTGCAAGGTAATTAAATTAAAATGTGCAATTGTCTTTAAGACCCATAATCAATGCCATTAGTTCCATCTAGTGGTGAAAAGAAGAGATAACCTTTAGAAGAACAATACCTGTTATATGGCTAGCGTTTTTCAAAGTTCTGCCACAAAAAAAGCTAAATGGAACAAAAAGATTTGGAACAGTGTATAAGGTTTAGGAGGTTTTTCTGTTTTTTTTTTGTATCAATTTTCACGTTGTTTTAACCTTGTGTTTGCCTTTTTATTTTTTTCTCAAAACTATCGATTTTTTAAACTTCTTCGTTCTCAATTTTTGCAGTAAAAAAAAATACAAAATTCAGATTTTGTTGTGGCATTATTGTTGTGATATGTAATGAAAATGTTTGTAAAAAAAGAAGTTGGGGTGGTGATCAAAAAAGATAAAAAGCATTGCCACAAAAAAAACTGTTAGGCAATTATTTATAGCAAATAATAGGAAAATTACTTTAGCAAATTTTAAAGTCTAAAGTAAGTTGCAGCCAAAAGGCTTCACAAGTCCATTAAGACCAATCCAAAGTTTTCAAACTAATATCAATGACTTCTATATGGTTATCATCTTTTTAGCAATAGAAGATAATTATTTCAATGAGCCTGTGCTCCTTTCTTCTGATGGGAAATAGTGAAAGCCATCCAAAGACAGCCCAATAGGACACAGTCGGTCTCCTGCTGCTCACCAAAGAGAGGATTTTGCTGTGAGGATTTCTGAAGTAACTCACCTTGCAGCCACTGAAGTTTGACACAAGAGGAATGTTTTTAAAGAAAGCTCTGGCCTTGATGTGCAATTTTGGGTATACATCACTTTACTTGCTTTTTTTAAAAATAAAATAAAATCTAAAAAAAACAAGAATCTTTTGATTCATTTATGGCATTTTTAGGAAGAAAATGTGAGAATTGGGTGACAACAGATTGTCTGTTTAATCAATATTTTAAATTGAAATGTAGATTTTACAGACTCATTATGAGCCATTGCAGTTTGAAACAGAAATAAATAGTTCCCATGCAAACTTTTTTTGAGGAAGAACGTTTATGTATTTAAAGTGTTTGATAGCAGCTGTGTTTTGAATGGAAAAAGTCAAACTGACTCGATGAGTCTCTCTTGAACAGAGTTGCTTTTCTATTTGAAGGAATTTAAATGCTTGCATGCACACACACACACGTGCACGCGCACACACACACAGAGCACAGAGCAGAGAAACACAGAGCAGCAATCAAAGGATTAGGACAATAATTAGATAAGTGCAGTGAATGGAATCAAACATTTAGTGAGATTGAATTCCCTGTGTGAAACAGAACACACTAGATCAAGTTTCCATAGGTGGTGAAGCAATGATTAAGAGATGCTTCCTAAGACTCCAGAGCGTACTCTTTTTAACATGTTATACATTGGAGCAGATCCAAACTCCCCCTGAGAGGAAGTATAAGCAACATACATATATACATATATACATATACATATATACATATATATATATATATATATATATATATATATATATATATATATATATATATATATATATTTCATAATGATTTTATCCAGTAATGGCAACAGTCAAATGGCAGCTGCAAAATCCTATTTTTCCCTTATAGCAGCAATTATTTTGATCATGTCACAAGCTCTGTTACACCCACACAAAGTTAGAGCTCGAAAAAGTCACATTTATAATGTGGATGGGTCAAAGATAAATTAGTATGAAAACAATAAGAGCATTATAGATATTTAATTGTTCACCCAGAAAATGTGGCTTGTATAATCATTTTTGGAGTAAAGAAAAAGAGCAAACATAGCCAAACGCATTGCCTGCTACATTACAGTTGTAAAAGCTCATTAATACTTGCATTTCCTGTGTTACCTATAGTTTAATTATTACTCAATTTAACACTTTGGTTGCTTAATGCTGCATTGATTTCTCACATCTGGTCTATTCTCACATCTCTCATCTATTCTAGATGTTTGACGCTCTGAATTGTGCCAAAAAGAGTAACTTTTATTCAGTCCACTCTAAGGTTGATAACGAGAGGGACTTTTTGTTAATACAATGCATTTTGCTTCATGTGGAAAAACAGACACATTTTGCTCTTGCCTCCATTACACTCTTGCAAAGATCACAGGAACTCAGCAAATGCACCGGATCAAGTCTACTTCTGACTGCTCATGCATACAGCATGCTTAAAGGAACAGAAATGTTAGAGGTGGCATTGCATGACTTGAAGCAACTCATTACACATGCAAAACCATCCTCTTAAATCTATAATCATTAACATCAGCAGTGTCTTTTTCCATTGAACTGTTTTGGTCCTGTGTGGCCCACTCATCCTGCTTAACTCTACCAGTGCAAACGCAGCAGAACGTGAGAGTTGGTGAGGCACGGCATGAAACATTTTCTCATTTATTTCAGAGTGTTGGCCATCAACATTTACATGTTACCAAGTCTCTTCTGTAGAGACATGAACATCTCAATTCTAAAATGTGTTCCATATAATTGTATTTACAGCGGTCTATTCTGTATCTTCTGGCTGTACCGCTTCCCACGGGTGTCAGAATGTTATGATTTTATATTTTTATTGTGTTATATGTGTGCCAAGTCAGTCTAATTGCTCAGGGCCTTCAGTGTTAGAATTAATGCATTAACCTGTATTACAGTTGCTCTGTATTTTAGTTATATTCTGTGTCATATTTCACATTTTTAACAGACATGAAAAGACTGGCCTCTCTCTGTCGTCTGATTAGATAATAGCAGCTACCACTAAGTTCTTTCAGCTTTTGTGTTCCTAGCTCCACTCTTGCTTTCCCTTGCTCTTGCTGTGTCTCTCAGAAACCTCTGCTCTTCATCGTCTCATCAAGCATCAACCCCTTTTGTGTTGTGGAGCCTCCCTGAATCCCTCCTAGCTGTCGCCCCCAAAACTTCTTTAAAAGTAGAATTATTGTAAATAAACTGGAGTTGCACTGGCGCTGCCTCTTTCTCCCTTTTCCAGCTGGAACAATAGACTGCATTTGCTTTTACTCCTTTGTTTAGGGTCCCGTAATGTCATTTTCTTTACCAGTGTAATATCTTTGACCTAAACATTGTGTGAAAACATAACTGAAGTGAATCAAGTGTTCTATGCAACCTCAAATTAAACCAACATGAAAATAGTGTGAAGTTTAAACAGTGTAGTTCTCATACACACTGCTCTGCCAACATATTGCATGCACCGCACATGCACGCAGTGTGAAAGCTCCGATCAGTTAACATGCAGGCTGAAAAAGAGGTGCAGTACATGAAGTGCAGATAGACACATTGAAAGGGAAAGGAAAAGAAACTTTTGCTGCGAGGAACATTAGCAAGGGGGCATGACAGTCTCTAGTGAGTGATGTATTTTATTTACATCTTGAATGTTTTTGTCATGTTATTTGTTTCGGCTTAGTCAGAAGAACTTGTGCTGGCAATGCAACAATTGTGTGTTTAAACCCCCAGGGAAGCTGCTGATGAGTTTGTTTTGACTCACTTTTGTTTACCTTCCAAACAACCACTATGTGGTGTCATTCTGTGAAACGACTTGTGTTAATAAAAACTACTGTGAACTCTCCTCAACCTGAGAAAACATGGAGGAGATTGAATGCTCTCCTTACTGTCATTAACATGATTGCCACTTGTCCTGTTCTGAGGATTCTAAGAAACCTTGTAACAATGTGAAAGTAACTCTAAGAGTGAGAATATTGACCGTGTGTTCTAAGCATTTGTGCAAACCGGTACTGTGTCAATGAATGGAGATGATACGAATGATACGAGTGCACCATGAGGTATGTTAATCGAAAAGAATTTACCCCAATCAATATCAAGTCTGCTTTCAGACACGGATCTAACGAGTCATGTGAAAGATCGAGAGCAAATCAAATCCATAATCAAACCACTAATTTCTTCCACACACAAAAACTGCACCAGAATTAAAAGAAAAATGTATAGAAATGCAAAATGTATTCAGACATATTTTCAAACAAGTTTAAAAAAAGGAAGCCGATGAGTCGACTATTTATGTTACATCTGTCTAGGGCTTATTGGTATAACATAAAAGGAATATTACATTTGGGAAGGAAAATGGCAAAAGGGCAAACAAACACCAGTCAAATAATAAGAAGGCAAAGTAAGGTGCAACGAAACAACGAGAATAAATATACAACAAGCAAAACAAAATCCAATAATACAATAAGAAATAGCAAGCTTACAAATACAGAAAAGATCATGCCAAAGTCCAATATCAAAGCACAAGTACAACAAATGTTCTGCCAAACCAAGTGTAGCATCCACTGAACAAGGAATCACATTGTGCACGGCTGGCAGCCAATCAGCTGCAATTGTTCCCTGGAGTCATTCTGCGGCCATCTTGAGAAGGTCTTTTCAATACATGTAAATGGTACTAGAAAGTGAACTTGTCAACGTTAGACGTTTTGCTTCATCAGTCTGTGTTTCTAGCTTTATAAAAAGCTGTGAAACACTGTCTCTCTGTATCGTCATGTCACACAGAGTGAGTTTATATGTGGCAATAACAGCTTCTGTAACTGTTAAATGATAGTAGCGGTATTAAAAAGTGAGTGCACCGCTTCCTTACTTCGCTTCTTCTTTTTCAGGGTCACGGAGTACGCTGGTGCCTCTCCAGGGCACTATGGGCAACACACAGATTCTCTCACACTTTAACTCCAAAGCCCTTTCACTGAAAGGCTGCAGTGCTGACCACTTCATTAGAGATTTCCTTCAATTAAATTTTCAACTACTTTTATTAAATATACCTCTATATTGATTCAGGCAAGAACAAACATACTGAAAAGAATGAAATGGATTGCATTAGCAGAAATGTGTAAGGTGTGGAGCTGACCTTGCTTTAATTTGAAGCTTAGGACACTCACTGTTTCTAGTTGAAATACATCAATTGTTGTATTGATTTAGAAAGTGAGGGGAAAAAATCTGATTAAAACAGAGCTTGCCAGTTGTTTACATGTCCTCACGGATACTTTGTGCAAATGCATCACCTTGGCAAATCAATGAAAATAATTGTCAACACTGAGAATGTGTCCATTGAGTCATTCGGCCCTGTCAATTGAAAGGAAAAAAAAACTGATGTTATAGATATTTCTGACTATTTAAAGGCTTAGAGCAACTGTGATGATTCAGAAAGGATCAGTATGAATATTTGGGGGAATGAAGGCTTTCATGTTTTCAAACTTTCAATAGGAAAACGTGCAGATGAACCCCCGTAAAGTTTGCACTCTGCCATGTAATGTAATAGTAAGAATAATAACCCACAAAAGAATAAATCATAAGCACATATAAAACAGGGCAATAATACCTTGGTGTTCCAATTCACCAACAGAGCATTTTATATCTGCTCATTTAGAGCTCCATTTCCAAAGCCTGCCTCTGAGCAAGACACCATTTACACTAAATGACCTTTTTTTTGCAAGCAGCCAAGGCTGTAAATAGAATATTATTTACTGGATTGGCAGTGGTAAAATTAATGTTGCAAACCTCCTTTTTCTCCAGTTGGATTGCAGCTTTAATGAGCCTTTACTGATACCACAACGGTTGACGGGGCTTCCGGCATGTCAGGAGTGAACTTTCCATTCTTCGCTTCTCTGCTGTGTAGATGACACAACGATTCCACAGATAATCCACTTTCACACCACGCATCGCCATTGTTATGCCAGCAGTGAGGTCTTCAAAGTGTATTTGCATGTTACATTAGAGAGTGGAAATGTCTCCACCTTCAAAGCTCTTAGAGCACTTTAATTTATTGATTTCGCTGCTCTTTTCTCCATCAGCGGCCAACTTCTATTTGAGCTGCCCTAAGCCTGAGCTGCCTTAGCAAAAAGGAAAACCCTGTTGGATAGCCGATACAGCTTTTAGAGTTGAAAGTTGAGTCCACGCTTTGGCCATTTACCACAATAGCTCTGGAGTTGCACATTATTTCGGCAATATCGAGGTATTTCAGGTAACAAAATCAACTCAAACTCAACATCGGATCCTATTTATTGCTATTTATACGGCCACATGCACTGTGTGAACGAAATACAATTAATTCAAACAATTACACTAGAACTGTGTTTTACTATACATGCATAAATTATTTGAACTCAACTGAATATATGTTAATTAAATTGAAATATGCTTTCAGTCACATACTTTGAAAAAGTAGCAAAAATAGTGGTTGTTATAATACATTTTTAAATACATACATAAAAAAAAATTGCAGTAAAAGAGACCATGGACTAAATGTGACATTTGTGACATCTGCCACTAACTATCAGGAGATATTCAGTGCAGGCTGGGGATGTATTTACTCAATGCGCTGTCTATGGTCGAGCTCCATGTGGAAGAAAGTGTGGATAAAGTTTATTTGCTCTGGCACTTGCCATCTTCATTTGACCACAGAGTATTTTACAAACAATGCTCAAGTTAGCATTATCTGTATGAAACATATTTATATGTGTTAGTTTGTTTGAATAATTTAAAGTCGCCCAATGCACTTGCGTTCTACATATTGCATTTCAGTCATTAACTGCGTTCTACATTTTCTATTTTCTGGATTTTCTGAAAGTAAGTGTGAATGATGTACATTATTTATGCAAAAAAAGCATACATAGATGGTTATATTTACAATGCTAATAGAAAGCTTCTGACTGCTTCCTCTACTTTTAGCACAAACAATGCCTAATGATCAAGAACGGTACAGTAATCCTGGTCCCTCACTTCTTCACACACGAGGCTTCACCAGTGTTTTTAAAATGTTTAAACTATTTAAATTTTTTGGCATTATAAAATTTATTTAGAAAAAAATGTGCTTGAATAAACAAAATGTTATCAAAGCATACTTTCAAAACATTATGTATGCAAATGAGATTACTAGTTTTATATTGGCTGCCCAATACCATCCTGTATCTCAATAGGTTTACCAAATTGAATCAAAGATTTCAATTATTTAATATACACATAATAAAGGTGATTATTTTAGCTAAAATGTGAATGAGCATTATTGATGTTATGTTGTGATTATGGAACTGCTGGAAAAAGTATTATTTTTGAGGGCATTTAGCAAAGCAAACACTACATATAAATTGGACACAATATTTTGTTGAAAATACAGATAGCTAGTTAAAAACATGTTGAAATGACATCTCATCTTGTTATTTTCCTGTTATTTGTGTGTTGAAAGGCACCAGCAGCAAAAAAAAAGCTTGTGGGTGGAAACTATAAACAATAAATTGCAAATAAATTTTATAAAGTAATTTAAAAACTAAGATTAATCCTTAAAGGTGCCATATTATGCAATTTCTAAAGCATTTATAATAAATATTTGAGTCCTCTCTACAAGCACTGCACCGTTAATATTTCTAAATGCAATATTCATCGTAAAATTAATGCTTCGTCATGCCTCGCACTGAACAACCCTCACCTGTCAGTCAGATTTCGGCAAGGAGTAGATTTAATCAAAAAGTGAAATTTTATCAAAATTCTGTCCCATTGTTATGTCAAAGTTGGACATGAAAGGCCCGATCTCCCTCCACCGGAAGTGACGCGCTACCCACACAGCAACGCCTTCTCTCGTGATATTTGGAAACAAGTCGAACAGAGGGAAAGTCGGAGCTAGCAACACATGATGTGGAAGTCTGTTGTTGTCAGATAATACCATGTGGCCTTTCTGGAGCCTCATTATTACTTTGTAAAATCTAACATCATGCAAATAAAAAAAGATGTGTATGAAGCATGCTCCCTTATAATTACATTATATATGACAATAATTGACAGAAAAAAAAAACACGTTCTCTGATCGTTCTTCAGCGCAGGTCTGCTGCTCTCACTTCAGATCAGGCAGTGCCCTCCATCTGCATAGAGATCAGCTGTATTGGCAATTAATCTGTGGGCGGTGCTAGGAACTATGAGTGGTGTTAGGAACATTAAGCCATTTTAAGCTCACAAAAAAGGACTGCAGGATTACACAAACATGCATGACAAAATTTAGGGAATGTTTTGATGAGGGACAACACTAAAAGATGCTAGGAATGTTAGAAAAGTCGATTTCACGTAATTTGGCAACTATAACCAGAATACATCAGTGCATCTTGATTATTAAATCCCCAAATATCAACAATGTCATGCACCAATATATTTCTGCCAGGTGACAGATAGCAGATGGAGGAGGAGAAGCAGAAAGAGGTACTAGAGAAACTGAAGGAGGTGGGGCAAGGGGTACAGGTGAAAAAAGGGATGGAAAAGATGCAGATGGAGGAGATGATAAAGGAGGTTCACGGGTTAAAATAATAAATTTATGTTAGCTATAACATTAGCATTATAGCTTAAGTGTTGAAATCAGAACTTGAGATATGAGTAATCAGTTTTATATCGTATGTTAATCATGTAACTGCAAGTGAGTAATATAACTATTTCAATTAAAAGTGTTAAAAATAAATCTTTTGTTATATGTGTAAATCAAACATTGTTGTAAGGAAAGACGGAGGTTACATTTTAAGCACTGTCTGAGACCAACCGTGGACTATTGGGCTTCACAGAGCAGTACAAAATATAATGCTAATACAAGAAAAAAGTTCATTAACTCTTGTATTTCTTTCATTACTCAGTATTTTCAGCTTTATGGGGTCTATTTAAACTACAATAGACCATCATACTGGAAGCCTGTTGTCTAGTCAGATTTCGTTTGTGATGACCGTCACGTCCACATTTGTCCCTGGCTTGCTGAGCGGCTGATGAGTGCAGGTACAAGCCCCCGTGGCATCAGCTGAAATTCTTTTATCAGTGTGGTACATTTAGTGCAATTGACAGGGATGCAATCAGAAGGATGTTCAAGAAGATTTCTTTTGATTTCACAAATACTTCTTTGTCTCAAAGAGGTGAAATGGGTGAATTCCGCAGAGACCCATGATTATGGGTTTAAAAAAAAGAGTGAAACAAACAGAATGTATCAGAGCGCACAGCTATGTGTGTTTAACATTCCAGCGGGGTACAGTGAAAGCTCAAAGTCTATGCACCACAACATGGCGAATCTTGTTTAGTTGAATTAGCCGGTAGCTCTTTAGAGTCTGCATGCTTAAACCCTAGCTTCTCATGGTCATAGAAACCCAATACTTTCCAGTCAGACGACGTTTTATATATCTGAAACCTAATCTTGTGCAAATTGGCTCATTGATATTACTGTGTTGTACCAGTTTACCCAAATTTGTAGGCTGTAATGCTTGGAAACACAATAATTAACATATTCATGATGTGTACTTACAACAATCAGCCACTTCTCATTTCAGTCACACCATTGCCTGAAAAACAATAAAAATTGATTAAGGGAAGTTTCTATTGTCCAAGACTTGAGGGTTTTGCACCGTTTGTTTTACACCATAAAGTAAGTGTAATAAAGCGTCTGATTCAACTGGAGAATGTGAGACATTAAAATGTGAGTCTTCAAAGATTAAAGTTTAAATCTACAATGGAGAGATAAGGTGTTAAAATGTAACAGTAGAGTCGTATCGTTTCCATGAGGGTACCCTAGCTGATTATAACTGCTAATCAATTAGCAAAATTGGCAAGCTAAATAGTTTTTTTTGTACATACACCGGGAACTTTATTAGGTAGACGGTTTAGACCAGGTTAAGGAACCACCTTAGTCCTTCATGGCATAGATTCAACAAGGTCCTGTAAACATTCCTCAGAGAGTTTGGGTCATATTGACAGGGGAGCATCTATTATGTGCATCTCCCATTCCATCACATCTGCTCTACTGGATCAAGATCTGGTGACTGTGGAGGAAAGAAACCAGTCTGATACGATACATGTCAAAAGAAGCAATACCAGAAGCACAGAGTCATATTAAAGCAAGGTTTTGCTGCGTGACCCTATTTAGATTTTTTTCTCATATGTGACTCAGATCAGATCTGGTCTATTATAGCATAAAAAGGGAAGAAAAAAAACAACACTTGTATTGGAAAATATTGAGGAATCTGACTTCATTCGTACGTGGGAATAAAACAGATCCACACTAAAATGACTGTACTAAATTGTCTCATTTTGATGACGTTGAGTTTTTCATGACAAAGTTCTCCGCAGTTTAATGAAATCACAACAAATGGTGCTTTTGTCTTATTATAGCTAAGAGCTATAATTAATCATATTTCAAGCGCTCCATCTTTTCCACTTTGCTCTACTACAACTAAATGAGGCCAAATTTTAGCATTTTTTTAGCAGACTTGTGCAAACCATAAATATTGGTCCACAAATAATGTGTTTTATATACATAGTACACAGTCTCTCATGTTTATATACAAATGTTGTTCACATTCATTTATAAACTGACATATATAGTGTATTAAACAAGTCTACTGAGCAATTTGGCAAAAATAGCTGAAGTATTACCTGAATTTAACAGTTGTGAGTTCCAAGGGAAACTGCAGAAACAACTTGAGCATATTTGTTTTCATGCTGAGCAATTGTCAAAATATACAAAGGATGAAAGCAGTTATTAACTTGCAATAGACTAAAATAGTACAATAGGCACTTGCTCACAGACACAAGCACTTCAGGCTGCGATATGTGCACAAAACGCCTTCAGATCAATAGCTTGCCAAAAATTCCTCATTATTTGCAAATGGAAAGTGTTCTTTTGTACAAGATGTCTTAATTAAACTAAAACAACAGCTTTGCTATTGACACAGAAATGTAGCTCCCAGAGGAGAATGCTTTTACGAGAGAACCAATAACCCATTCTTGGCCAGGTAACTGCTTAGTATAGATTGTGAGGGATTACCATTCGCATTGTGCCCCACAACAGTCACTCCGCTCTTCTGTCTCTCTCTTCTATTCACCGCAGCTGTCTCACAATCACAGCACATGCAGATAGCACTCCTTTTGTACTTTGTTAATGGTGATCAAGATCATAAAAACTAGCAAACGACAAGGAAATCAATAGAGTTTCTCATTGTTTGCCTGGAGATTGTTCTATTGTGCTTTGAAAATAGTACTTTCTCTCAAGCTGCGAGTAACAAAAGCTGCCTGTACAGGCGTCGCCAAACACTCCACCACGAAATGTATGAGTGAGATTAGATTAGCAAATTATCTGATTTCAAGAGATATCGAGTGAATAGTGTCGAACCATTTTATAGTTTGCGGAATTGATGCTACATTTTTTTTTAAATCACAATGAGTTGTTATTGACAAAAACATATTTGAACTAGTCTAAAAAATCTGTTCATATTAGATAATGTAGTAATCCGTGGGTTGTAATAGCAATTCATCTAAACAAAAGATCAAACTGACAGCAATACAAATGTACCAGCAACATCATAACTCGCCAGTGCAAAGCATTCTGTGTAACTGTGTAATTAATGGTTTAAAGTTGTGATGTGATGATCATTTCAGGGCATGTCAAAGGAACACTGGTAAACAACAACCTGATAACCCTATAGTTCAAAAGTGCATTGATGATGTCACCACGACTCTCTGCCGATCAGAACTCATAGTGGTGCTCGCAGTCATCACAGTGTAAGGGACTAAGGTAACTTTTTTAGGCTCTGAGATTCTCCGGCGTGGGCTTGTATGTTGTTTCATTTTTGTAGTGCAGTGAAAACTGATAGAAAAGGAAAGTGAGTTGTCAAACTAAGAAAAGTGTTTGCATGATAAAACACCAACATACCCCACAGATTCTGTGCTCTTGTGGGAAATAGACTTCACAGTTTGAATTCAGATTCTCCCATTGATTTTAATAGGAAACTTTAGACAGTTAAAGATTCATATAAACTGCATAAACGAGTCAGCTTTACTAAAAGTAACCAATGCCTGATGTATGTGTAAACCTTATAGCACAATGTTATTAAACACTCTAGCACCAATAAAACACAAACACACGCACACACACATGCACAAAAACAACAAAAAATATTTCTGAAATTTTATTGAGGAATTTTCAGGTCCCTTAGTTCTTATGCATTAATAGATCATGAATTCCCATGAAATACACATTTTAAACAAGTTAGGAAACTATATTGAGTAAGAAAATTGATGACAATCTTGAAGTTCTTAATTCAACACAAATGGCGTTCTCAAATACGTATTAGCTTTTGATTTTTTTTCCATTCTGCACTTATATCTTTCAACTGCTGTTGTGCAGCTGGAATATCCCTGCACATTAGAGAACAATTCCATGCACTCTGCATGTTTCATAGATCTGGAAACCGACTGAAATATGCATAAAATGGATGCACTCGCTCTTGTTGCAAAGTATCTCTATTTCTCTCCTGTCTGATCTGTGCTGTGCAGTGCAGAGCCCCTTATTTCATTTTGAATAATTTAGCGAGCCGCCTGCTCTTTTCATTTGAAGAAGCTTTGAGGACAGACCCACACACTGTGGCCCACTCTACTTAGATTTTCAACCACCATTGAAATCCAACCCTGTCACCTTTGTAAACGCTAATGACTTTCTAAGTGGCTAGGATTTACATATGGAACAGCGACTGACCAACAGTGGAATTCTGTCATGAATATAGAGGATGGTGATTGACAGCAGAACTGATCAAGTAAAGAGCAACAATGACGATCAAAATGTCAAGAGAGACTTGAGATGTACAAAATGCATTCTCAGTCCGATTCAGATTCAGAGAAAAATAAAGGCGATCCTTAAATGAACTTAAGAAAAAAAAAACATTTATACTGTTCACTGTGCTGCTGGGTTCAGCAATGAAAGCGTGTCAATTGTTCACCAGCACACTACGAACCGTAAAAGACAAAAGACTGATCAAAGTATGTTTAAATGGCACTTCAATATATTTTTTACCATTCTTCATAATGACTTTTGTAAATCTTTGTGTGCAGTCTCTGCACACGTCCCTGTATACTATACAGTTCTATACCAGAATGTGGAATCCCACATGACACATCTCAGCGTCAGACTGCTATAAATATATCATCAAAGATGAAACGAGGGTATTAAACATCAAACAGTAATTGTAGAAATTGTGCTCCCTGTTTATTTGTGTGCTATTCTTTCAAGGAAAAAGAAAAGAGAAAGTTTTTTTTTTTAATGCCTAAAAACAAAGATGTTTTCTAAACTCACCGTTTGCAATGGACGGGTAAGTTGTCAAAGGGGTACACTGCCTTTCACCCAGTGTGACACCAGTAGAACTCTGTTACCCTTACAGATTAAGTAAATAAAACAAAATGAATGAATAAAACTCAAAACTGGACTTATTCCACCAGGGGGTGATTGTGCACCTGCCTAGTGATCAAGGAAACTGATGGAAGAGAGCAAGATAGGGTCAATAACCTCACCTGAGGTTAGATAAGCATGTCTCGTTCTACGGAAAATTACAATCTAGAAAATCTAAACTTTTACATTTATTTGGTTTTGATTCACATTGTAACTGTAGAAGAGTAAAGTTTTAAATATCTAAATTCTTAACATCCAGTTATTATGACGTGAAAAGTTTTATGTGAATTCGAATTTAACGAAATCTCTGTGCCAATCACAGCGACTGTTTTGAATTAAGTAGAATTGATGTGACCCACCTATTGTTTGATTTTGATTTCAAAGATAATGTGTAGATTTTTTTAATGCTATCAGTTTTGATATTTTCGGTAGAAAAAGATATGACACATAATTTAAAAATGCGTGATCGTCTTTCAGTTTCATTTTACAGAACCCAACTAGTGGTGAATAGAAGGGATAACCCTTGAAAGTACAAGACCTGTGATATGGCTTGTGTTTTCAAAGATCTGGCACCCAAAAGAAGCACCACGCAACAAAAATTTTCATACAATGATTTTTTTCATAAACATAAAACAGTTCTCAATTTTTGCTGTCAATAATGACAAAATGTAATACCCTGATTTGTATTTTTTTACAATTTTAGGATTGTTGTGGAACTAAATATAACATTTTGAAAAAATATGATGTCAATTAAAAATAACAATATGTTGGCTTTGCAAGCAAGGCCACATAATGATATCAAACATTGCTGCAAAAAACCTGTTTAAATTTGTTCGAGCACATTGTAAATGAGTAAAAAGGCTCAAAAAGACCCCAGACTTCGAAGGATTCACTTTTTAAAACTTTTTAAAACATCTGTATTTGAGGATGTATTAATAAAAAAAATTGAAATTTGTTGATTATGATGTATATTTCTTTAATTTTAAGCAGAAAAACTGTCTCAAAGTGTGCTACTTTTAAATATTGCAAGTAATGCTGCATGTAGACAGGAATGGGCTTTAAATAAATAAATAAAAACATTTTCATTCATATCTCCTGAATGTTTATTAATTTTTAAGAAGATATATGTTCAGATTTTATTAGTCACCAGTACTACCCAGTTGGTTTAATTATTTCCTTGTTTTTCCTTGGGGAAATTGAACGGAATAGCCATGATCCATATACAAAGTCATTATGTTTTCCCTGACTGGAAATGTGATATAATACTTTTATCCTAAACAACTTACAACTTGAATTAACCCATTTTTTGTCAGTTCTTGCTTTCCCTGGGATTTGAACCCATAACCTTTGCGTTGTTAAATACTTGGGAAACATTAGTGTAATGCTATGTAAACAGTGTAATATATAATATATAGTTACCACAGTGAAAACCTCTTCCTGTAAACCAAAAAACTTGAAGTTCATCATTATACTATACGCGACAGTTTTTTCATCTTGAAATAATGAATGAAAGGCAACTATGTGAGCATTATCACTAATGCTCGCTCAGTTAGCGACCTTGCCCACAGTGCCTCCGGGCAATAAAGCAAAACTGAAAGCTCAAACCGAGATTCTCAGATGAGTCAACCCCATAACACATCTCTAAACTCTGCAATAGGCACAGTGATATCATCTGAACACCTCAGAATCACGATACCCCTGTCATTAAAACCCACTAAACTCTCAATACCCATGGCTTTCTAAACTTTCACCTGCTGGGACCTGTCAAAAGCACTTAGACGACAGCGCTGTACACTTCACAGAGCATTATACATGTGCTCGTCCCCACATAATGCAGCAGGAACGATGCCAAACTCCAACAACCTTGTCTAACATTTGTAGACACTAATGCCATGCAGTGTGCTTGCTTTGCCGTTAGCGCCTTTCAAGCACTGTTCATTACTATGGGTCTTGCTCAATGCTTTATTTTTATACATCCTGTTTGTACTGATAACACGGCCACATGGAAGGTATTTGCTGACCCAGTGATGATGCAAAGCCGGCATGTAAGCCTGCACATTAGCAGGTGCTGGTGAACATTAAAAGAAATGCAAAAGCAGTCAAAAGAGAGATGTAGTCAGCACACAATAGTGCTGAAAATGGTATTCGATCTGCCCTGGCCAGCTCAGAATTGTGTCTGACACAACGGATGTGAGCAGTTTGGAGCTGGCCCAGCTTTCTCCCGACTTCATGCTGGGCATTGCAGTGATGGCTGGTTATACAATAGCTCCTTTTGCTCATTTGAACAGTTCTGATTTTGAGAGATGGAAGGAGAGCAGGTTGCTTAGAAACTATTAAAAGGAAAGGACAATATCATCCATTAAAATCAAATAAAACATATAAGAGCCCTACAAGACGAGGCTTGAGGTTGAGCTGTTTGTAGGTAATTACATTTGGCATATTCAGTAATTAGCCAGTGACATCTTTATGATACGTTTCTTGGTCAGTAAATGCCATTTTTCACAGGAAAAGTTTCAAATGTGTAAGGGTCTGCGTAATTTCAACTCTCAAACTGATAACATGAAATAAGCGAATAACATGAAATCCTTTAAAAGATATTTCCAAAGGTAAGAAAAAATAAAGCATGGTAAAAACACATATAATTTTTTATTGCTGGCATTGAGTAAAAATCATAAATAAATAAATCTTAAATCAATAAGTTGAAATATAATAATAAAGTTACCATGGTGCATTGTTTGAGTGGAGCAGAATGAAGTTGTAAAAGGTAAGCAGTTGTAGCTATTAGGGAATCATTTATACCTATTATTTATAGGTATAATAGGTGATTCAAATGAGTTGACTCACTGTCTCGGACAGTGCTTTGGAATCATTTAAACACATGCGACTCAATGTTGACCAAAATGCGTAACATAGTTACTGTATATTAAGGAAAGTTCATTGATCAAATGGAATTATCTAAATGCTTTAGTTACATTTAGAGTGTTTAAATGTGAATAATCTCCACCAACTGTACTGCAAGTACAGTAAAACCAATCTTAAGAGCACGGTAGCAAAGGATCTACAGAATAATGCAACAACTTGCAAACATTACGAGAAACTTCTCTTTTATTATAAAAGTAAATATTTTCTGAAAATATCTTAGACAGACAAATACTATTCTAACACAGTAGGTAGCACACACACACACACACACACACGCACACACACACGCACACACGCACACACACACACACACACACACACACACGCACGCATTCATACTAAGAGAGATAGAGTGTAATTCTGAGTTTCAGACGTTTAGCATAGTGTTGACTTGAGAAACCATCAATCAGGCATTAATTTCACATTGGCTTTGAGTTATCAATGAGGCTAATAAGACTATGACATTGCACCAGTAGAGTTCACTGATTCTGGAATGTTACGTGACGAAATCATTCGATGATGAAGCCGTTCGCGACTAACTTACAACACTGAACTTTGGCTGAAAATACTGAAAACAAGTGAAGGAGGTTGCTCTGGTTGGAAGTCTTCAGAACTTTAAGAAACTATGCAAAACTTCTTCAGAGTCTAAGAAAGGCTTGGGTGGAGGCTCGTGTCTCCTTCCTATGAGCATGTGTTTGGAGCATTGTTTGGTTCTTCCTTCAAATTCAAATTCTTGAACACAATTTAGACAAGCGATCGGTCGCAAGGTCTTAGCAGAAGTAAACTAGTACCACAGGAAGAATTCCTGAGGTGGGAGTCACTCATGGCCTGTAGATAGAGTGGTCACTCGTGGCCTGTAGAGCTCAAAGTCTGTTTTAGGGGTTGCCTGGATTCTTTAGCCTTCGAAATCCATTAGAAAGTGGATGAATTCCCTCAATCTAGTGGAATATTATTGGTCAGAGCATTGTGGTTTTTCGGAACTCCAAGAGTACTCCTCATAACATATCATTTCAGGCATACCAGTAAACCAGACTGAAAACCAAATAGCTCCAAACTGTGCCTTTTTTGTCACCATTAGATACCATCTGATGGGCCCCATTTGAATACTAATCATTAGCCAAAATACGTGGGGGGGTGGGGGTGGGGGGGGGCAAACCAAAGGGTAGGATTGGGTACTAGTAGGCCTGCCCCCGAAACAGAACCAGAAATAGTCTGTCTGTGAAGCACCACTACATGGACAGGTCTAAGGTGCAAACCAATCTCCAGGACGGACACATGGTAGATACTTCGGGTCATCACCGTCATATAATGATTAAGATGCCTAGGATCCATGAATGGTTTCAAAATGGCCGATTTGCTTAGGGACTTGGAAGTATGAGCTGTAAAACCCTCATTCCATATTGGCTGAAGGGACCGGCTGGACTGCTCCTTAACAAAAGGACAACAATCTCCTCTCACAAGAGTGAGGACATCACAAACCTGATGGTGTTTAATGCTTGCATTCTTTTATTTCTATCTTTGTCCAGAACTGTATTTATATCAGCAAAGGGTTTGATTTTTTTCTTTGATTGGCTCACCAGAGCATCCATGACGTCTTTTCAACAGAAATTTTTCTCCAGGTATTACCATCAATTAAGCTTCTCAGAGATTCAAACTGTGGCCTTCCAGGTAGAAGGTTGTCGGTTCGAGGCTCGCCGGTGACCTTCCTGGAAAGAGTTCTCCCAGGTTCTCCCTGTGCTTCCGTGGGTTTCCTCCGGGTACTCCGGTTTCCCCCACAATCCCCAAAAACATGTGGTTAGGTTAATTGAATAATCTAAATTTCCCTTAGGTGTGCATGTGTGTGTGTGAATGTTGCCCTGTGATGGACTGGCGAACTGTCCAGGGTGTACCACCCGCCTCTCGCCCAATGTGTGCCCGTGACCCTAATGAAAATAAGCGGGAATGAAAATGAATGAATGAAAGAGATTCAAACCAAAATGTCTATAAGAGTCCATTTGCTGCACACTTCATTTAGAATTTTGTACAGGGTGAGATCTGCTCTGTTGTAGAGCAGGATCCATTTTTCTCTGTCCTGAAAATTTCAGAGGCCATTAGTCCTGCGGCTGTCTTTACTTATAAATGTCACTCAAAGGCCACCGCTTCAGTCATTTCTCCATTAAAACTCGTTTTTTTCACTTCTTAGTCTTGATAGACTGCCCTATGCAATGGTACTTTATTAAGAGCTGATTGTATAACACTTAGAAAATGGAGTGAAAATGATATGGAAAAAAAATCACATTTGGGTTCTCTATCAGAATAAAGTCAGCGCTCGCTCCTGCTTTAAGTCAATTTTTCATTATGCTCAGCTATTGACCTTTCCTCCAACAGGAAGTGCTGCAACTATCTCTGTGAGGATTGTAATTGACAAGATGTCTCTTCTAATAGAAAAATGACCACATTTTCTCTCAAGTTAATTATATATTCTGTGCTCGGCTGTGTGCTGGCAGATGAGACAAGGGCTCAGTATACCTAGGCCCATGTCAGGCGTGCAATCACATTGTTCATTACAACCAGACTAAACACATGCTTTACCCTGGGCTTAAATGAAATAAACAACATGCAAAGATACACATGAACTTAGTGGATTTTTCCACTACAAAAAAATGTATAGCACATAATATTTCTCAATATTTGTCCTTTTTTCCAGGACCAATCGGTCAATCAATCCTCATGGGTGGCGAAACACCCAAACTGATCAAAACCCCATGTGGGTGTTTATTAAAAGAGTACCCCATAATAAATACCTAAAACGAAAGTCACCAGTTTTCCAGGACCCTACATTTTTTGTTAATCCCACTAGGGGAGCACAGCAGCCAGCCTTGCCACTACTGGTGTCAAGACAATTCCTGCTGAAGTTTGCCGGTCGTGGGTGCTGATACGGCAATGAGGTCCGCCACCCGATCTAGCATCAAGCTCACCCGCCTATGGTATCGATTCGGTCCCAGTCTCAGGAATTTACTGTACCTGGAGGTGATGATTCCAGCAAATGCTGCCCCTCCTCAACTCTATTGACTTGAAGGAGATAGCATCAGGCAATGCAAAAGTGGAAGATCCAGCCTAGGCAGTGCGATTCTAGATGGAAATCTGATGGAAAGTACAGTTGGGAGTAACTTTGATCTTCGATCTCGACTCATACTGTAAAAAAAAAAGAAAAAACACAGTAAAACAAAAGCAAATTTTGGGTGTTACCTGTTAAAGTAAAACACTGGCAGTTTACAGTTTAAAATTTGGTAGCACTGTAACTGGTTTAACAGGATTGCATTCGCTGTATTGTCTTTTTAATGGATTTTTTTTTTTCAACGGATTATACCTGTCAAATTTCAGAGATAATATAGTTATATTTGTGATGTAACCGTGTAGTTTAAAGGTATATAGTGTTATAATTTTAGTTCTTTACCATAATTTTTACAGCTCTAAGCAGTGTATAGTTTATTGGATGTTAAAATAATATGAATAAAACCTTGAGTTATTTCACCAAGCAGACAGAATATTATTTTAGAATACTTTTATTATTTAGAATAATATTATTTACACAAAGCATTATTCTCCATATTTTTAGAACAACTTTAAATTTCTATATAAACAGATTACAAAAATACACAGGTTTTCAAATGGGTTTCTTAAAAAGCAACAACAAAAAAAAAAAAATTTTGCACATGTAAAATGTTTGTACTTTCTTTATTAGATCATAAAGTATAATGTTAAATTAGCAATAAACCGTGTTTTAGGTCATGCTCTGCAAAACTAATAATGGTTATTCACTGTGAATTCTACGGTTAGATGTTCACATTATCACATGTTTTGTAGAAAACAGTATTTTACAATTACAGACATTTTTTACAATATATGTGATGTGACATGAGCTGCCATATTGGAGAGCTCAGATGCATGAGCTTTTTGATTGCTCAATATGAAGCAAGTGTTTTTGTTAAGATGCTAGTATTGCTTTAATGTAGATTAAAGAGCACCATGGGGCGGTGGGGGCAGGTGTGGGGTGTTGGAAGGTTACATGCCGTGAATTTCCGCATTGTTCAGGAGTAGTGTTACTGTTCCACTGATTGCATGCCACACCCCATCAATACTTCTCCAAAAGCATGCATTGGGTCAGATTATGATTGGGTCGGTTAGTAATTGCTACTATGAGGGTTAAACATTAAATAACACACAAAAATTGAGTAAATAAATAAATGAAATCTCGAAAAAAAAACCTCATATAGTTAATACTATAACTTTCAACCCATAGTTGCTATCTCCAAGATATTTGCATCTGGAAAAAGAAGAAAGTCAGCATTTTGATGTCTCCTTGATGCACAAATGATTTCAGTTTTCCTTTAAATCCAATCCAGTTCCAATCCAGTTAAATCTGTGGCTCTGTGACGCAGATGTTTTATACAACTTCAATATCTGAAAGAGAATGCGTCTGGTAATCAAATAATGCAGGTGATTTGCTTTGTATTACCAAACAGTTCAAAAGACAACGGGTCATCTGTCAAGGTAATGAAAACATGACAAGTCTTCACCACATACATGCTCATCTGCCCTTCATTTGCCCCCAGTACCTCTCCCTGAACCCTGTATGCGAGATGAATGAAAACCACACTCACCAAACTGGAAATGATCGCTCCAGTAGAAGCACTCATTTATTCCTGTCTGTCACGGAGCCCATCTGCATTAATGTTCACTTCTGTGTCATGATGGACAGTAGATCCAGGCCGGCAGTGATTCAATCACCAAAACCTTTTTCTACTATTTATTAGATGCACTAAAAATGATGATGTTTCTCGTTATGTATTTTCAGAGGGTGCGTCTTTTTGTTCAGAATGACCTCTTCCCACATGAGACTTTGGCCGAGTGTTTGTTGCTCCTTCTCTTTCTGCAATCTCCCTAGGATAGCCATATCAGGGCTGGATAAAACAAGAAACACTTAGATACTAACAAAGCAATATTTATCTTTGATTTAGATTTTATGTGGTACCTCCCATTTTTGTAAGTAAATGTAATTTTTTAACTTATTTTGTAAATAAACATACAAAGATTGCTTTTAGTTGGTCAAATTTCGCATTGTTGTGTTTTTATCCCATTGCTACATTGGAGGTGTTTTATTATTTTTAAAAAATCTTAGAGCCCTGAAACTATTTGGCCAGGTTGCCATCCAGAAGGCTCATGGTCAAAAGGTTTCATTGGACTGGTTTAAGACCTGAAGGATGCCTGTTTTCTGGCAGTGGTTCCTCGACTTCTTGCGGTTCTGAAAGTTGAGCTTAACAGTGTCATCCTTCCATTCTGCCTGTCACTATTCCCTTGATCCTTGAATGAGGTGGCCCTGACTACTTTGCCATCCTGGCATATCTCGATGACTGACATCAAACTTTTTATTCAAAGGTCCAAAGGTAACATTGACTGTTAAAACAAGCAAACCAAAAAATGTTAACTAGTTAATACATTGACTTATCACTTGCATGAATATTAAAAACTAGTGCATAAAAATGGTATTAAGGAACTTTCATTGACTTCATGGACCTTTTGTTTGGTGACTTCATTGTTTTGAGGATACCGCTGGTCAAAAACTCTTCTAAGACTTTATCTCATGGTGCCCTTTAATAATCCCCCTGGTCACAAGTGCCAGACTCTCAGAAAATCCATCAGACACATTTATTTTTGTCTTGTAATTTCTTTGTGCCACTCTGCCTTTAACATTTTCACAATGTGCTGTATTTTACATGAAATGATAATAAACACTAGACATCTCTGTCGATTACTTTTTTGAAGCTGCAGAAGTATTGAAGTAGGTAAATCAAAAATATATCAGTAAGGGCATCATGAAACCCTTTTTTCCTGAAGTATTCAAAGGTTTAGTGCTTTGAAAACAACATTGTCCTCACAGAAGGTGGACTATAGCCTAGAATATTCTTATAGTTCCTCCACTCACAAAGTCGTTGCCTCTGCTCAGCTGGGTCTGTTCTGACCTGGATGCCGGACTGGATCCAAACTGGAATCCTTTGTATCCAAAGGAATGTCCAAACTCTTGAGTATAGAGCAGTCTGCTGGAAGTCTGGCTTTACCACCAAGGATTGTGGGAGGGCTGGCAACACTGCAGTCATTGTGTACATCAAACAGCAGGGTAGATGTGTGCACCTTTCATAGCTCTTTCTCTCGCCTCAATCCCCAAGGACATCATCCAACATAAAGTTTCAAAAAAAACAATTGAAAGGGAACATCATGGTTACTTGTGTAACCCATCTTTTCCATTAAATCAGCAAAACTGTCAAAATATAGGTGCGCCATACTTCCGGCATGTGAACGGCTTGACGGCTGTGAAAACTGTGATTTATTTAACAATGTTTTATGTTGTCATTATTGGATAAACATGGGTTTTTGTCCAATTTATAATGAGTAGAATATCAAATTATGGGTATCCAACAAAATAGAGATCAATTCAATATTTTGTGTGTAAATAATGTAAACAGAAAACATCTTTAGTTTATTTTCAACATCTATACGCGTGTCTCGAACAGTGAAATTGGAATTTCAAATTGTAAATGTTTGCAGTTCATTATATAACTTCATTCATCATAGACAATGCCCTTAAAAGTTTGCACACTAAAAGGAAGGTCCATAAAAGATGTACTTTAAAGCATGTTAAATCATACAACAATAGACCATAGCAACTAAATTAGATGTTTGTTTGATGTCGCTTTGGTGGAAAAACATCATCTTTGTGTTTCATAACAGTATTGTCTTGCAGTGTCAGTCAGTCTGCTTTAAAGCTTCAGTCAAGTGATATATGTGATCCAATCTTGCAACTCCAAGTTTCAAAGAACCCTGCAGAGGGGAGTTGCCTGTCAAATTAAGTCAGCAAATGTTCAGTGCTGTTCTTTTTTTGTATTATGGAACGCTGCTCAACTTTTTCTTCATATGAGTGGCAAGCAGCGATGTCTAAAGTTATTCAGCTGTGACTTGATGCACATCCAACATTTAGAGGCAGACTTTTGCGCTTTCTACTGAATCAATTCATAGAACTGTTCATCCAATGTGTGGAGGTATAAAATATTCAAGTACAAGGAATGTAATTGCATTGCTTTAAATACACATTATGTACCAATATTATCTTTACTATATAATAATTTCATTTCTCAAATCCAGTTGTTTTTTTTATTTCGAAAGGATTCTAATGATTATGGTGCAAAAAAAAGGTTGGGAATTAAATAACCAAACACAAAAGCACTATACAATCAGCGGCCAGTGGTGGTGGTGGTGTAATGGTGTAGGGGACATTTTCTTGGCACATTTCCAATTGAGCATCGTGTCAAAACCACAGCCTCCCTGAGTATTGTTGCTCCATCCCTTTATCTCCATCCGTTTATGATCACAGTGTACCTGTGTACTGATGGCTACTTCTAGCAGGATAATGTTCTAAGTCATAAAGCTCGAATCATCTCAGACTGGTTTCTTGAGCTTGACAATGTGTTCACTGTACTCAAATCCCCTCCAGAGTCAGCAGATCTCAACCCAGTAAAGCACCTTTGGGATGTGGTGGAACGTGCCGCTGACAAATCTGCAGCAATTGCATGATGCTCTCATGTCTACATGGAGGGAACTTCTTCTCGAATCCGTGCAGTGATAGATTAAAACAGTTCTGAAGGCAAAAAGGGGGTGCAAGTCAGTTCTAGAATAATGATTAACCTAATAAAGTGGCCAGAGAGTGCATAAACGTAATTGACCAGACTTTATGTTATGTGATTATTAGTGTTAAGATAACAAGTAATAATTTACTTTAGCAGAGTTGACGTTACGAAGACTTTATTATGCAGATATAGTATAATTGCTACATAAAATAAAATAGGAATACACACAAATGCATAAATGTAACTAATCTTTATTTATCAATGTATATATCAACATCAAAGGAAAGACACAAACAGCTTAGTCTAAAACAAGCATTGACCACACACTGTTAAATACTTTGTTTTATTAGAAAACATGCTTAAGAAAACTGTTAAATTTGAATAATTGTGGTTATTACCATTTTTAAAGCTCAGAACTGTGAAATTTATTAACTAACTTTCAATTTGTTACACAAGACACTAACTTTAGTTATATTACAATAAAGTGCTATTATTGTACATTTTCATATTACATTTTTTTTAAATGGTAGAAAAGTGTACCAGTGTACCATTATGTCCATAGCAAGCGAGTGTTTTGGGTTAATCAAGGTCAATCATTAACTTAATAAAGTTAATAAAGTACAAACTCATGGTTCAGTGTATTGGCAACAAATATTGTACATTCTCTGAGAGTTTTTGTCCAAGCCTTGAATTATGCAAACGACTAGTATAATTCTTAATTGATGGTCCATTTAGAAACCTTTTTGTTCTTTTAAAACATTGATAATATGTTGTGTAAGAAAATTAGATTGGAAGTGTGACTGTGTATAAAATAGCAATAAATAGCATTGGTCTTAAAATGTCAGTGAGAGCACAGTTTAATTGGCTAATCAAAAAGGCCCCAGTGCGAGCTGGACAGAGGGATTACAGTCAGAACCAAGTCACTCTGAGTGACAGCCAAGATTTCTAGTGTGTGAAGAAGAGTAATTGGAAAGTGCTGTGGAGAACAGGCAAGGATTTTTCATCATCTTGCCAAATGGCACTAAGGATCTTTAGAATATCCTTCCCCACAGGAGTAACATCCCTCTCTGCAGTTTATTTTTGAGTTGTGTATGAATTTCCCTGCAGATGGATCTGAAATTAACTTTAGCAGCATTTAATTCTTCAATGCTTTTTTAATGTGCTTGGAGTGTAACATGAGCAACACGTTCAATATTTAATGGCACAAGTATCAACTCAACTGAACCATGGTCGGCAGATGAGACATTAAACAAAACAATTGCTAGAGATTGGACATTTGTACACATGAATTGAAGTTCAATTGTCACACTGACATAAAATAAAGTTAATGAAGCAGTGCCATTATGTTTCTTTCCTGTCTAAAAGTCTTGCTATACATCTCCAGGGGAAATATGGAAACCCATTGACATGTTGTTTTCTGTTCATTAACCCAGCAGCTGTTCATTCAAATGAGCCTAAAGCAATATCTCACTGTAGAGTCACAATTCAGCTCACTATACAGAGTGCCCTGTCCTGATTTTACAATTCTCACCATTTCCAGGTGTTCCTTATACAGACACAGTGAAAGGAAGGAGAGCATAATATGATTCACTCCTTTGCATTTTGTTTAGAAACTATTGTGTTGTCAACCGGCAATGGTATGCGTTGCATATTTTTGCATATCCAAAATCTGATTACATGCACATTTCATGACCATAGTGCAAGCCCTTCCACAATTTTACAGCATTTTTTTTCCTCCCCTGCAGTCATAAATTTTATGATTGACTGTGGATGTTCCCTTATGCAGAAAGCTCAAATGCATACGGAGAATAGTTCCCTTATGTATCACATTAAAATATGATGCACAGCCATGCTTTTTTCCAGATTACTCTAAATAATTCACTCGCCTTTCGAAAATTAGATGTGCATCTGTGGAGATTATTATTATATACTGTGTTGAAAAAGTTTTATTATATATTTGAAATCCCAGATGCTCCAGCTTGATTGAAAGTTGTTTCGTCCTGTGCATTTTTAGGATTGCCTCTCTTTGCTTGCATTGTTATCTTAGTTGGGGTTCAACCTACATTTCTGCAGATTATTCTTTCAAACATCTGGAAATGTGTCACAATTAAATAAACAACATCCGGAAATAAGTTTATTTAGGGACTATGTCCCTGTATTGATTACCACCAACTCATTTCTCAGATCCTTCCTGTCTACTTCCAATTGTCCCTTTCATAATGGAAAAAAGAGAGGCTCAAGTTTTCACTAAATTGGATTTAAGGAGTGCATAAAATCTGATTCACATTTGAAGTGGAGCTGAGTGGAAGACGGCCTTCATAACACCTTTATGAGCACCATCAGTACCAGGTTATGCCATACAGTCTATCTAGTGCTCTATCTGTATTCCAGTGTTCATGAATGAAATCTTAAGAGAATTCCTACACTCCTACATGGTCGTCTATTTTGATGACCCACTGTTCCATTGTGGAGGGAATGGAGACGTATGTCAGGGGATGACTGATTTGAACGATCTCTGGGAGAGTGAGTGAATCCATTGTTTTAATAGGCCAATGATGCATGTTAATTTGTGAAGTTGTTGGTGATTTGATATTAATCAAATGGGTATTCAAACCCAGTGAAACCTACCCAAATTCTGTATTTGTCCGGGGAGCCGATCCCACGTACCTCTCAGCACTTCAAATTACTGACCTCAAGGGCATGGCAAAAAGAATTCCTTCAGGGAATGGGGGTTCAGCAAGTAACCAAGATGTTCCCTTTCAGTCATTCTCAGAGACGTATGTCAGAGGAAAACTGATGGGATCCCCTAGTAAGAGGCCAGTCTCGATTTCTTTCCATACAGGACGCTAAACTTGACGACGCTAAACTAGCAGAATCTGTCGTTCAAACCTTTATGGTGGCTCCTTCTGTACCTATACAGATGGAGCCTCTACAGATAACCCTATTATATTATCAGGTAACACTATTATAAGTCATGTAACAATGCAGGCCATAGCTATCCTTTGATAGTGAGTGGGTGAGCAAATGGAGATCACCCCTCTAAATGAAGGGAGATGTGCTGCTTTTAATGGCTGCCACCACTCAACACTGCAGAGGAAACGGATGTAATACCTAATGAAGGTTTTGGGCGTGCACCAGCCCGCAGCATTACATATGTTGGTAAGTGAGAGTCCTTGGCATCTCACAGACCTGGTAAGCGAGCTGGATGGCCTCCACAATCCAGTGGACTAATTAATTGCTGCTCGAAGACAGCGCACCCCTGACACTGCCCCCCCGAGCATATGAAAAAGGCAGGACTCAACAATGGACAGTGTTTGGAGATCTCCGACCCTCTGGGGGGAGGCCAAGTAGAAGGAGTTTAGGCCAACAACAGTGGCCAAGAGAATACTAAGAAAGTCTAGAAGACAAGAGCCATTTAGCCCTTTGGAGGAATCTTACTGTTAAACCATGGCTTCCACTTGATTGACCTTAAACCAAGAGTGAAAGGAGGAATTGCGGGAGCTTCTCATGGTCTGGGGAAACCTGGGGCAGGTGCTGGGAGCCACCATTGCCTGGTTGACTGTGCTGTCTTTCTTGGCAAGCACTTGCTGCTACTAAATTTATATGGTTGACGTCTGGTCCAGGACCCAGACCCTGCTAGAAACATGGCGCACATGACATCCATCTTGTCATCTTGATGTCCAAGGTCACAACCCTATGGCAGGTGGACCCTAATCAGCGCAAAAGAAAAAAATTTCCCCCTTTTCGAACAGGATGCTCCACCTTGTCGGTCACCAAGATAGTGAAGGGGCGGAGCCAGAACACCTGCAAGACAGGGGAGCCTGCCAGAAATCATAGCTCCTCATGCATCTCTAGGAAGATGGAAGTATGCAAGGACCTTTGGTCTGGATGCCATCGTCCAACTCCAAAGGAGCCTGGTCAGAGAACATTAGTGATTTTTATGTAGGACTTAATGATTTACTTGGTCCAGCTCCTTCACTCATTTGGTGACCATAAACTTAAAAAAAAAAAAAAAAACAGACTAAAAACCAGACGTAACATGCTGATTAGCTTAGCTTTAGCTTTTGTCTCAATTTTGACAAAATGAGTGTTGTAGTTGGTAAAACAAACCTGAATTTGGTATTAAAAGAGTGATTTTTATGGGAGCAATTGAGCTTTGATCCAAATAATCATTAATAGAACTTCTGCAAAAATCTAAATTTCTAAATTTTGACAAAATGAGTGTTGTAGTAGGTTAAGCATTAGAACAGTTGTGTGTGTCCTGAATTTGGTGGTAATGAAGTGATTTTTATGGGAGCAATTGAGCTTTGATCCAAATAATCAAGAATAAAAATGATGCTTTAATAAATTTTTCAATATTTATTGAAACTGAGTCGTGCAGTACAATATGCAGGTGAGGAGTGGCGTGTTGCTTGATTTTGGTTGTAATAGAACAATTTAGAATGAAGTTATGAAGCTTATTCTGGGTAAAACATATTTTTGATCTGGTAATTTGCAGACGGTCTCTAAGCGATTCCATGTCAGCGGGTTGCTCATAGACGGTAATGTGTTTCTGTGAATGCAGAGGGAAACTTGTTTTGATAAAAAAAAACATTTTGTAGTTTGTCCGCTACATAACACAGATTAAAAATAGGTGTTATTTGTTTACTAAGAACATTCTGGTCTCGAGCTATTGAGCAGAGAAAACCGAATCTGTGAATCTACAGATAACTTTACTGAACTGTGACGGGATGGATGATCGGCTGATATTGTATATAAGAAAACCTCACCCTACAGCCTTCTTCTCCAGAAAGCAATGCCATCAAGGAGGCCAAACAATCTGTCCCAGACAGATTTAACCGACAGCCCATATTCTTTAACAGATTTAACTTTACAGTTAAGGATCCAAAGGATTTAGGATTTAAGATCCAAAATCTGTGCTGGCCCCCTCCTCTATTTCATTCATCAAAACCTTGTTAAAGCCTCTCATCCCCATAATGATAAAAGTAATATATAGAACTTCACTTTCTAAAATTTTTTTGGAATATTCTTTTTTAGAAAATTTAGACCAATTTTAACTTGAACCTTTTTTGTCTGGGACAGATGGTCAACATCAGCAATGTGACAAATACCCCATTCTCTTTAAAGTTACAATTCTAGTTGGGGTAAAGGGGTGTCCTCATTTTTTAACAAAAGCAAAAAGCTAAGATGAAGGAGTATATTGCCCTCGCTCCGAGGGATCTTTGAAAAAGGGGGTAAGGTGACTGCCAGCCAACTTAGAGACCTGCAACATAGACAACCGTGTAAATGTAAAAATAACAAAAACATCAATTTATGTTGGATTTTGTGCCCCAAGTTAATGAAAAGGCTCACGAATCCACATAAAAAGTTTAATGTGTTGTCCATTTTCAGTTTGTACAAATTAAACATTTCCAATAAAAACACGCTAAAAAGTAATCTCTGGTGTTCAAAGGACTCTATTATTAACATTTCTATTATTAATAATAGCATTTTAAAACCTTCAAGGAGTAAGGCATTTTCTTATCCTCAAGAGCCATTGGGCTGACGAATAGAGCTTCTTAGGGGTATGTTTTCATCCCTTCTCCTAGCACTCAGAGTCAAGGGCTAAAGGGTAGGGCTAAGTGAGATAAATGGAACTCTTAGTCACTAAACATTTTTGGCTTTGCTTTTGTTAGAGAGCCACATATCACTCTATACTCACTCGTTCCCCATCATTCTTTCTTCCTTCTCTCTCCCTCTTTGAACAAATTTTACAGATATTTACATAACTTTGAAATATAGTTAGATATTTATTCTAGAATCACACGTATTTATCGAGTGAACATAAATATTAGCATTAGTTATTTATTCTGTGTTAAGAAGCACTGTTGTAAAGACTCATCATTTGTTTATGAAATACATATTAGTGATGTGTCGTTCAAGAACGATTCGTTCTTTTTGAACGAATCTTTAATGTGACTCCGTATGAACGAGTCGTGTTGGAGAGGGATTCGTTCATTGGCGCATGCGCATCATTCTTGTAGTTTTCCGAGCGTAACCCGTTCATCATCAATGACAGAAGACCGAAAAGACCCGAATGACTCGAAAGATGAACTAATCTTTTCTGTTTCCGGCTCATGGCCACTCCATAATGTTAACCAATGCAGCATGAGCCGGAAAGAGAAAAGACCGAAAGGACCCGGAGGACTCGCAAAAAGAACGAATCTTTTCGGGTTCCGGCTCATGGCCACTTCGTAATGTTAACCAATGCATCATGAGCCGGAAAGAGAAAAGACCGAAAGGACCCGGACTCGCTAAAAGAACGAATCTTTTCGGATCACGGCACTATAGTGGTCACGTGACAAAAGTGCTAAAGAAGCCAGTCCGGACTGAGTGCACGGACTGCACACGTTAACGTCAGAGTGAAGTAATTTTGTGTCGAACAAAAGAGATTTAAATCTAAAGAAGACAGATCAGAGTTTGGGTAAACCAGACTAAAAGACCCAGGTAGGCTTTAGTAATATATTTATATTCATTTTAAATTTAGCATTATAGTTTTGTCTTATTTGTAGTGTGATTCGCGTTTGTGTATAAAACGCTAGTAGATGTGGAAGTACACACAACATTTATTGATATTTTAGTAAAATGAACGAAATGACTCGAAAAAAGATCCGTTCATTTTACTGAACGAGACTCAAAGAACCGAATCCGTAAAATGATCCGAACTTCCCATCACTAATACATATGGGTGCATATTTTTAGCAACAGTGGTTTTATCTTGCTAAAATGTTTTATATAATATTAAGAACATGCTTTCCAGGGCCTGCCTTCAACGTTTAGCTTAAAGATGTCTGCTGCAAAACCTTTTTGGTGGAATATAAATGTTTTAATCAGCCTTGGTATTTTATCAATGGGATCTCAAAATCAAAAACAGCTTGACCATGTCAAGCCGACCGAGAGGGTGTCAAATTTATAAACACAGTCATTTACAAGTTTGAAGCCAGGCCATTGAAGGCACTAATGAAGCAATCTCAGAGGAACTTGATTAACTGCGATCACTAGAGAGGGGACCAAGGCCAGACTGAAGCCATTGCAACACATCATGGATGTCTGCCAGACTCCATTTGCTTCTATGAGCCTCTTGCCATTGAAATGACTTTTATGTGATCTTCATTTGCACCTGGAATTTCAAATAACCCACAGTAACATTCTGTAAATGGCTTCTTGTGCAAGATATATGAATTGATCCCTGCTGACTCATGTAAAAAGCTTAT
This sequence comes from Danionella cerebrum, assembly GCA_007224835.1. Classification (NCBI taxonomy): domain Eukaryota; kingdom Metazoa; phylum Chordata; class Actinopteri; order Cypriniformes; family Danionidae; genus Danionella; species Danionella cerebrum. Next base: position 47,610 of record SRMA01025449.1, on the reverse strand, counting down.
TTATGCAATAAATTTCCTCATGATGGGTTTGTTTTTCATTAGATAAATTAATCCAAATCAGTTACTCAGCACTTGGCATTACACCACACTTAAACCAAAGTGATTTACAATGTTGTGATTGTATGGACAGTCCCAGTTATGAAAGATGAGGTCAAGTGCTTCACTCAAGGGCATAATGATGATGAAATAGAAGTAGAAGATTCCTATTCTTAGGTTAACCCAGCCCTCAGAGACTGATCCCGTTAACATGAAGTAATCGTCACCCCAGCTGAATGCTTTTCCCTCGACTCAGAAAGTTTAAGATCCTCATGCATCTTCTCCAAGGATTCTCTAATCCCACTGCTCTGAAGAATGGTATCTCCAAAGCTGAGTCTCTACGACAGGGTAGATCTTCACAGTCACCCATTGATTTACTTATGAGTTTAAGTGCAAGTTTAGGAACTATAGGGTAGAATGCATATTATTTAGTGAAAGGGACCCCCGCTAACCTGTTTTGAAGAGTGTTATTGTGTTTTGACGATTAGCATGGACTTGTCCTAGACTCCGCTACAACTAAACCAGACCCAAACAACAGATTAGTGCTTCTGAGGTTCTATTTATGTACTTTGAGGGTCTTTTAGTGCGGCCAAGTCTCCCCTCCCCACACACATCAAATTCCTTTTTATAATACATCTATACACCAAAGCGACAAGGGGTGTTTATTGGTGTTTATTGTCCTAGAACCAGAAGTTTGGCGTTTTTTTCCGCCAGGTCCATTCAGCCGTTGTGGCCGAGGGCAAGCCACTTCATCCTCATTGCCTTGTATGGATGTGTGTGACTGGTGGGGTGTGTTAGGTGGTGGACAGGAGGCTGTAGACGCAAAATGGCAGCCATTTTCTGTCTCCACCAGTGTGTGAATGTGGAGTGAATGAATAATGGTCTGAAAAGCATCTGGAAAAGTGCTGTATAAATAGAAGGCATTATTAGAGGTTAAGCAGGAAGTGCTTAAAAAACTATTTTTATTATTATTTATACCCCCCCCCCCTTATTTTCTTTTCCTTTTATGCAAGAGAGCTCTTCCAAGACATTTATGAAACTCCCGGGATGACCCTAGCAGCCAGACATAATTTTCAGGAAGCCAATTGAGTCTGACTCTTTGGTGGTCCATCATTGTTTTAAGACCTTTTTTCTTATTTACTAACAATTGCACAAAGCATTTGCTGAGGGTTTCTCCAAAATGCTGTTTAATGTATACATTGAGCATTCATCAGTAGTACTTTTCAAGGCTTTTATTCATATAACATTTGAAGTCAGGCTGAAGTGGCGCCTCTATCTTACAGTTCTTGTAAGTTGTCTGTTGAAAAGCAAAGGGAATTCGTCTGTTTAATGTAATTTTAAATGAGCTGTGTGGCCATTTTACTTGTTTAAAACTGCAGAGCGATTATTAAATTATTGTTGAATGAAATTTTATTCATGTATAAAATCAGCTTTGTTAAAATAAAAAAAAAATCTGTTGTACATTGTATTCTTGCTGTTTGTGATAAACATCTTTTTTAAAAAAAAAAATAAAACTAGTATTAACAACCATTGAATCCTATGGTTTTGGTAACTCAAATTGTGGGTGAGGTATAACCCAGCAAGCTGTTTAAATTAAGCCAAGGGTTGGGCCAAAAGAACAACCAAGCATTCTGTGTTAAATGTAACCCAGCTAATGGCTTAGTTTGATCCCATAATTGACCAGAAGTTGAGTTGTTTTCTTATTTTAAACTATTTTTTTATTTGTATACAAAAATAAATATTGTATACTTTTTTAACTGTATATTTGTAATTCATTTTTTATAAAGTAAATTTATATGAATACTGGTATTAATGAGTTTAAATAAAAAAGTTGTTTAATGCCTTGAATAGGTTTTGTATATTGACCTTGCAGTAAATGGCCATTCACAGAAGGTAACCATAGCAACAGTTTACTTTCTTAATATATATAAAAATATACACCATTTCTTAATGTACACCATTACACAACCACCATAAAGTGGCCGCTGAGTGTATAGTGCGTTTCTGTTTGATTATTTGACCATATGTATGTATGTATGTATGTATGTATGTATGTATGGATGTATGGATGGATGGATGGATGGATGGATGGATGGATGGATGGTCAGTGGTACCCAGAGATAAGAATGCTTCGAGTTATGAAATGTTCGAGATACAAAAGGTCTCGCGGGCCGCTGCTTCTGTGCCAGAACCCTCTGCGCCATTTCGCTGCCAAAGAGAACGTCTCCCGCCACGGTCCACTCCTTCAATTTCTGGTCCAAGGAAGGTGCAGCCAACCTCTGAGGTTTTCGAAAGCAGATGAGAGTTTCTAGTAGAAGCTCCCCTGAGGTTGGCAACTTGGATGGATATGAGTTTTCCAGATCAAGGCACCGAACCAGCTCCCCTTGGAGGGGGGGGGGGGTCCACCACACACACACCTCGCTGCTGTCGTCCGGGATGGTGGCACCTAGGGGTTGGGAAAAACTTCTTTCCTACCTGAGAATAGCGTACTCGCATAACTGCACTCTGGGGTGTATCTTCCTCAGTCTCTGACGAAGACCCCGATATTGGCGCCAGCTCTGCTGGCCATGGCAGAGAGCGCAGAGGTACACACCCCTTCCCTCTTCTGACCATCCCCCAGGGTCCACCTCTGGTGATTCCGCCCTCAAGTCCGCCTCTCGGCGGCCCCGCCATGGCGACCATCGGCACGTCTCGACCTTACTCCTGTCTGCTTACCTGGGAGCCTGGTGGAAGCTTCCCGGGGTCTCACAGTGGGTGGTCCGGACAATCCGTCAGGGCTACACGAATCAGTTCGTAAAAGCCCCCAGGTTTTAAGGTGTGGTACATACTCCTGTCCCTCGGACAGGCGCCTCATTCCTGCGAGAGGAGATCGATGTCCTTTTGAGAAAAGAAGCAGTCGAGCTGGTCCCTCCAGCCGATGTGGAGCGTGGGTTTTTAAACCCATACTTCCTGGTCTCCAAAAAAGGCTGCGACCAATCTTGGACCTGAGGTGTCTGAACTGACACCTGGCAAGTTTCGGTTTCGGATGCTTATGTTCTGCTGCTGCAAGGACGCGTACTCTCAGGTAGAAGTGGTACCGAGACACATATCCTTTTCTAGGTTCTGCCTCAAGGGCCATGCATACCATTCGGTCTTGCCCTCTCCCCTCGCACCTTCACTAAGGTTGCTTGGGCTGCTCTAGTCCTGCTCCACTGGGCAGGCATTCAGATCCTGGACTACCTCGACGATTGGCTACTCTCAGCCTCGTCCAGGGAACAGTTGATCCGACACCGAGGCAAGGTGCTCAGGCACTTAAACCGACTGGGTCTGAAGGTCAAATGGGAAAGGAGCTGCCTCACACCGGTGAGAGTCATCTCTTTCTCGGGATGGAGCTGAACTCCGAGAGCATGTGGGCGTGCCTGTCGGTAGATCGCGCCCGGCCCTTGCTGGCCGCATTGTCGGCGGTGTCCTCTCGACAAGTAGTCAGACTGAAGTTTCTTCAGAGGCTCCTGGGGCACATGGCAGTGGCAGCCTCAGTGATTCCACTCGGGCTCCTGCATATGCGACCACTTCAGCAATGGCTTCTCTCGCGCGTTCCAAGTTGGACATGGCATCAGGGAACTCTTCGTCTGTCCGTGACATACGCACTCCCTCACCTGAAGCTCTGGAAGCTCAAGCTGGTGCGCTTCCTGCTATCCGGAGTGCCCCTAGTGAGCATCTCCGGTTGTGTGGTGGTCACCACCGAAGCCTTCAACACCAGTTGGGGCGCTGTGTGCGGTTTCCACCGAGAGTCCGGTTCCTGGAACGGACAGTTATCTCCCTGGCACATCAACCGTCTCGAGCTAGTTGCAGTGACCCTGGCTCTGCAGTGCTTCGGCCAGCTCCTCCGGGGTCGTCTCGTGCTGGTCAGGACAGACAGCGCCGCAGTCGTAGCGTACACTTACCACCAGGGCGGTGTACGCTCCCGCTCCTTGCACTACATCCCCCAACAGCGTTTCCCCCAGTGAGCCTCCTAGCACAGCCTCTGTTCCAGGTCAGGGAGGACGATAGCGAGCTACTCTTTTCGCCCCCTTCTGGCTGAACAGAGCATGGTTTCCAGACCTCCCTGCGCTCGTGACAGCCCCCTCCTTGGCCGATCCCCCTGGGTCCAGATCTCTGATTCAGGGGGGATACAGGCACCCGCGGCCAAACCTCTGGACCCTACACGTATGGCATATTTGTCCGCGGTGAACCCAGAGCCTCTACCACTATCCATGGTGATTACCTTAGACCACGCGTTAGCCCCCTCTACTACAGCGTGCTATGCTGGCAAGTGGGGTTGGTTTGTCGAATGGTGCTCTTCCCGTCAGGAAGACCCCGGGACGTGCCCCATCAGAGTCGTGTTGACCTTCCTCCAGGAGAGGTTCGATCGGGGGCTGTCCCCATCGTCCCTCAAGGTCTACACCGCCGCTATTTTTGCCGTCCACCTCCGGGTTGAAGGGAAATCAGTGGGCAGCCACGTACTGACGATGAGACTTCTCAAGGGGGCTAGGTGCCTCAGGCCTCCTAGACCATCCTCCATTCCATTCTTGGTACTTTTCCGTCGCCCGTTCTGGGCTGCAGATGTCGCCTTTTTAGCCCTTGCATTTGGCAGAGCTGCGTGTACTCTCATTGAAGAACGCACTCCTGCTTGCTTTGGCCTCAATTAAGAGTGTGGGGGATCTTCAGGCACTATCCGCCTTCAGCCTGGAATTCGGCCCTGGTGGTTCCCTGGTCTCGACCAGGCCTGGATTCATCCCCAAGGTCTCATCCGTCCCTCTCCGGGACCATTGGTGACCCTGCAAGGCCTGCCCCGGGAGGTGGCAGACCCAGCCCAGGGTTTGTTGTGTCCAGTCAGAGCCCCACGGGTCCACCTGGACAGAACCCGGGAACTCCTTAACTCCTAGCAGCTCTTCGTATGCTTCGGAAGCCAGCGTAAGGGTTCCGCGGTCTCCAAGCAATGGCTGGCCCACTGGTTAGTGGAGGCCACTCGTCTTGCTTCAGGCATGTGTTATTCCCTGCCCTCTCCATCAGAGGGCCCACTCTACTCGCAGCATTGCTGCCTCGTGGGTGTTGGGTAGAAAGGTTTCACTCGCTGACATATGTCGAGCTGTGGGCTGGCCTAAACCCATACATTCGTCAGGTTTTACAACCTTGGTGTCTCTGCCACTTTTTTTGTCTGCAGAACGATGATTCGCCTGTAGCCCTGTGGGCCTCGACACGATCTCTGTGCACCCCTCCCGACATTGAGGGGTGCCCTCCTTCTGCTCGTCTTTGCAACAACCGAGTACAGCTACGCTCTCAGTGTTGGACAACTTCCCCGTCAATGATAGTTCCGGGCCTGGGCAGAAGGAGTTCCCATTCAGGTGACCACAGCTTAATCAGCTAACCTTAACAATTTAGTGCTGGCCTGTTTGGATGGACATCGGGCATGGTGCTTTATAGAGGCTCCCATTCAGTCGGTCTTATCCCGACTAATGTCTCCGGGACCGACTAAAAGGGAACGTCCAGGTTACTTGCGTAACCCCACGTTCCCTGAATAGGGAAAGGAGAAGCTACCCCTTTGCCATACCCTGGAAGTCGGGAATCTGAGATGCCGGAAGTAAGTAGGTCGGCTCGTCGGAAAATCCCATACTGAAGCGTGGGTTGGGCCCCCGGTCTTATACCCGGTTCGGTTCGTTCTCCCATTGAGATCATCTCCCATTCAGTCGGTCTTAACCCGACTAACGTCTCCGTTCCCTATTCAGGGAACATAGGGTTACGCAAGTAACCTGGACGTTTTGTAGTGCAAGTTAGAGAAATCCAGTGACACATTCTCAGAAGCGCTCTCTCCAGTACGCTTGGAATTGTCTCCGCTTGTGCTTGAAACTGTGTTTGTGTTCGTAATTTGTGAAATATCTCGAGAAAGTTAACTTTCATACGTGGTGCCGTAATGTTTTCTGCCACCCGTTCCACCTCCTCTGACATATCACTTCACTCAAGGTAAGGTTTCACATTTGTGTACATATTACGTATTTTGCATTTGTTTTTATTATCATTTATTACATTAACAAAGAGTAGATTTAAGGATTGAAGAAACATTACTTGATTTTTTCTGGTTTTCAAAAGATTGGCGCATTGAATTTCTCAAAAAAGAAATGTAAAAAAAAGCAATATGGTAAAAAGCATGAGCATCCTTAATTTTCTCCCCTCTCCTTGTTTGTAATCATCTCTAAGGTGCTCTCAAGATCCACACAGAGATGCAAAAGTACAAAATCAATCCCTTTTCATGTCTACCGTCTTTAACAAAACACATTCCCTGAAAGAAGTGGATGAAATGGCAGAGAAGAACATTTTGAAAGATTTGGGACTCTCAAATCACTCATCTTGTGTCTTAACAATACAAGAACACAGAACAAGGCAAAATAACAGTCTGAGTGTGCTCTCCAATATAATACTCTGCATTTGTCAGCTAGCGTAACATATGTATCCATTCAGCTTCAAAGACAAAATAATAGCACAAATAAATCAATACTCTCTTCCTGCCAGACAGAAACTTTGCCACAAGCAGCCCCTGCCAGGATAAGAAGAGGGTGCCACCAGACATACAATCTTCAAGTACAAATACTGCTAAGCTGTTAAGCTCGTGATTGGGGTGGGAACACAGTATGTAAGCGAATGACATTGTGGGAAGTGAAGAGGCCTGCTGATTTGTCAAATATACTTCTTGGAGAAACAAAGTGCAACACTGCCCTCATTGCCAGTCAAAAAGAGCATGCTGTCATAGTGAGTTGAGCAGTTCCTGCCTCTGATGAAGGCTCTTCCTCAGTTAGGTCACGTGTAAGGCCTGGCCTGTCCTCTCTCTGACCATTTCCAAAGTTTACCACTAAGTCTGTGACCTTATGGCCCCAACATAGATTAGAACGGCCCCTGTTAGTTTGCCTTGGCCTATCCAGGGTCTCTCAGTGGGTCATCATCATAGACCTGAAGGATGCGAACACAGACCCTATCTGAAGTTAGTATCATGTCCTTAGATTTGCTTTGTCTCTCTCCCCTTGCACCTTCATAAAGGTCATTGACATTGAAGCAGCTCTTGCCCCGCTCTACCAGCCAGGGATCCAGATCTTGGCTTACCTTGACGACTGGTTTTAATAAGAGTTATCTGACTCCTTCGACGGTCATCTTGTTCTCAGGATAGAGCTGGACTCAAAGAAGATTTGGGTGTGATTTTTGGTAGAATGTGCCCCGGTGGATCTTCTAGACTCTTGATGACTCTGAAATATTGCAGCCTTAGTGAATTCACTCGGTTCCTGCCTCTGATACCACTTCAGTTATGGCTTCACTCTCAAGATCTGAGTTGGGCATGGCAACAGGGTTGACAAGGTTTGACAGTGACAGCTAATTTTCGCCTTGCCCTAAAGGTCTGAAGGTTTAAGTCCTTCCTTTCTGCTGACGTTCAGCTACCAGGAGTGACACGAAGTGGTGTGCTTGCAGTGCCTTTCCCACAGAAAGTTTTGTATCTAAGGTTTTCCTCGCCCCTCCAGCATCTGTCTTAGCAGACCATTCAGCACTGTCCTTGCCTTGTCCAGGTCTTGCTCAGAGCTCCCCTGCAGCCTGACCATGACATGCTAAGGTCCAAAGCGGGGGTCCCAGATTCCCCACTCTTTTTACCCACTATTCCGGAGAGCCACCCTGAGACAAAAATATTTCTTCGGGAAAACTCCAGCTGCTTCCCTTTTTGTTGATTCTCACCCATGTTTTCAGACATTTGTTGGTGTAATAGGAAGACTACGTCGACTCAAAATCATCTGTTTCGAAGTCTCAAAATCAGATTTTGAAATAAATGGAATTTTTATGGAAAGAGTTTGCATGTTCTCCCTGTGCTTGCATAGATTTCCTTATATATATATATATATATATAAATGTGTCATTTAACATTAAGGAGTAGTTACATTTATTTGACATTAAAATAATTATTAATTAATTATTAAATAATTATTATTTTACATCTGGGGGGGCCCAGATTCTTTTAAAGGTTTAAAGGGGGGCTCGACCCAAAAAGTTTGAGAACCACTGGGTTAATTGAATAATCTAAATTCCCCTTAGGTGCGAATGTTGTGTGTGTGTGTTTATTGCCCTGCAATGGACAGGCAACTTGTCCAAGGTGTACCCCCGCCTCTCGCCCAATGTGCACTGGAGTCAGGCACCAGCAGACCCCTTAAAGGGATTAAACCGAAAGGAAAATTACTGACTGAATGGAATTGGTGAGGAATAATTGTGATCCATGTCAACTCATTTTTAGACAATGAATGTTCTTTTTTTTGTCTACAAGCATACCCACTAAAGTGTTTTAGGTTGTACTTTATAAAGGCAGTGTCAACACTTAAAAATTTATTTAACCAATATAATAGTGTGATAATTATTCATCCTTGCATTGTTGCCATCACAGGGTTCCATCCAAACAGGAAAAACATAACTATGTATAAAGTCAAAAGATTATTTACAAGACCCAACAGTAATTGTTTTCGCCTGACAATGTCAACCTTTTTTTTCCCAAAATGTTAATTAACTAATCATCTGCTAACGAAAAAACCCACAATTTGTCATTTATCATTCGATTAGCACTGATTTGAAATATTTTCAGAGAAAGCTCTGCCTCTACCCATTGGATCGAAAGCACTGTTTACTTGGTTGTGTTAAAGCTCATCCAATTACAGTGAGGGCAGGAGCTTAATTATGGTCACCGAGGTCAAACGCTTCTGAGGTGTTCAAAGTCAGACTTGTTGAATAAGAGGGAAGCTGTCTAAAGGCACAATTCAGATATGCAATACACAGAGATTGCTAAAACATGCTGCACAAATGCATTTTTAATTTAGTAGCATAAAGTTAGGGGCTCTGAGGTGAAGGTAACGCTTTGTCCTCTAATGTTCACTTTAATCATAAAAGCAGACTGTCGCTTAAGCGCATTTCTGTTGGGAGCACCATAGACCTGATCTCAAATTGATTTAAAGGTCTTTCTACAAATAAGCCTCAACGTAGCTTAGTAAAATTTAATTGAAAAGAAGAGCACTTCATGTCTTTAAAAAAAATTGGATCACATCGTTCTTACATTGATATCATGCGTACTGTATGGCTTCCACAACAGAGAGCAGAGTAAATATTCCCATGAGGCCACTTTTAGAACTGAAGTCATTTTCCCCTTTGAATATAAAATCTGGAATAGCTTTATACATCATTCTTTCTAATTGCATTAAGAAATCTCAATAGCCAACAATACAATTTATTGTTTTTAAAGGCCCCTTAGTTGTCCTTTAAGAACTGAGTTGCACTAATCATGCTTGGAAGACAATATTGCAGATATATATTTCTAGGGATCCCGAAACCAGGACCAGCTGTCTGAAGACGGCATAGAAGAGTGTATGTGTTTCATATGTTTCCTTCTAAATAATAACATCTGAAAAAACATCGCTGTCACACGGAGACGGTACTGTTCAGTATTTAACTGATCATGTCTCTAACATGAAGAACACCATATTATAGCAATGGCTACTGGCTGAAATCAAAAATGTGCACATTTCTCTGCAAGCTAACAGTAACTTCCAGCTTTCTATATGTAGAGCTTGGGGCAAGGTAAACTACTGCAGCTCATTTGCCCTACGATGTTTCAAAGGAACAGCAAGAAGCGAAAACCAAGCGTTTGTGCACCTCCTCCTACCAAGTGCTATATAGCATATTGTGCCAGATGATGTTAAAGGGCTATTGCGAGCAAGCCATGATCTAAATGCATGTTTATGATAAATACAACCTCCTGAACCTCACTACTTTTATTCCATTATAAACATCTCTTTGTCTGTGGGTGAGAACATGTAGACTGCACACTGTTCATCAACTCTAAATGATGGTGAAATATTGCCATTATCAGCTACGGAAGATAAGGATAATCTTTTTATTACAAGACGGATAAATGGGTGAATTTGCCAAGTTTTCAACCCCTTCAACTTTTCACCACACACACATACACACAAAAATTATATACTCACGGTCACTTATCTTCAGCATCATACATACATATTATATACATATAATTTTTTTTATTTTAGTTTATTTTCTCAAGATATTCCATGAATTTCTAACATCAACACGGTTTCAAGCGCAGACAGTACTGAGCATGTGAGAAGGGATGGTGAGACGCTTCTGAGAACACGCCACAGGGTTTCTCTAAGTTGCGCTACAGAACAGCACTTTCCACTTTATAAACGTTATTTTTTTTTACACCTTGACTCTAACTTTTGTTATAGAACATTATTGTTAATCTGAACATAATGTTTCGCTCAATTTTAAATGTATTTAAAGTGTTTTAAAGCATATCAGCCCCTTAAAGCGTACATTCTGCAATGGGAGAATGGAGCGGCAGGACCCGGAAGAGCAGCACGACATCAGACTTAACAAGCGGATAATAGAGCAGAACTGTTGGTGTTTTCCATATCTTGGAATTTTTTCCGTTTCTCAAAGCAAAATATTTCATAGCATAATGTCCCACTGTATATTGGATTTGCTACTGAAAAATTTTTCATGATATACCTTCAAGAATTACTGAAATCATTCACTTGTGTATAAGAAGAATTTTTCTTCAAATTATATATATATATATATATATTAGGGGTGTAACGGTACGCTAAAATCGTAATCGGTTCGGTACAGTGTCATGAAGAGCTCGGTTCGGTTAATTTAGAAAACAACCTGTGAAATGGATAATGAAAGCCCTTTTCAAACAGATAGTTTATAATTTATTTTAACTCGTTTTGAGTTGATGTAAAATAGTTTGAGGTTCATTTTTGTAACCTCAAAAGTCTTGTTGCTCTACATTTATAGTTATTTATAAAAAGAATCTTAAATTATTATTATTTTTTTTACTTCTCTTGTTATTACACACTGTGCTGAGCATTCATTACCGCTACCTTTTGGTGAGAAGGTTGCTGGTTCAAGGCCAGCCGGGACCCTTCATGAGAATAATATGCTTGTTCTCACGAGTGGCTTTTCTCCCGATTCTCTGGTTTACCCTAAAAGACTAAAAGCATGCATCCAATTAATTCAATTCTGTAAATTCTAGATTTTTCGCCAAAAGAACGGTGCAGATGGGCACCAGCATAACTTTTTAAAAATGAATGATTTTTGTAAATTTTGATATAAGAACTGATGAACTTATGCAAACTTTATTCTGTACAAACATGGTGGACTACCTGCAGAATTGTGAAAGGGAAAATTGTGATTTTGTGATGTTTTTTTTGCACACTTGGACAAAAACAAGATCTTTCTCATAATTTGCAGCCAGGCATTTGACGGCTGTCATCATACTTTGTTTTATGGCTTTCTTCATGTTTGACATCAATTCCACAAGGCATGGCCATCTAAGCTGAGAGCTTCTCCAAAATCTGGTGTTATTGCTACCAAAACTGCAATAAATTACTTGATGTCTTAAATCAACCTGTTTGGTGATTTCATTAATATACCTTATAATAATTAACCCAGCAAAACATGTAAAATGAAACCAAAGAGTAGCCTAAAATATGGGTTGTATTTAAATATAAAAATCCCAGTTCCCATAAATAGGATTTCCTGATCCCAGCTGATGCAACAAATGAAAACTATACTTTCATGGGTATATACGCCACTATAAAACATTCACAAAACCACTGAGCGATTAGATTAGGCCTCGAGGGCTGTAATGAAAATTAAGAAAATTCCAAAAAAGAAAATTAATCTTTTTGTTATTGAACATGAAGTAAAAGGTTCAGGTTACAGTCTTCAGTGGACAGAGACCAATGTATACGTGTCAATATCTCCAAAAAAGTGGGGTGTTGTGACCCTCCAACTTGTTTTCCAAAGTAAGTGTGAACTCTTGTTAACATTTTTTACACAAGCTAGACAAATTCTAAACACATCAGGTTAAAAAAAATGTGAATGTTTTGAATTAAACTATAAAGAAAGAAAACCAACTTGCATTTTTAATATTAAATTACACCAAGGATCCGTTTCTTTTTTATCCTTGGATACACTTAAAAGTATTTCTTAATGCCACAGACAAGTGTTTCATGTCAATGATACTCAAGAGAACCATGAACCTTTCTCTGCAAAGTGGACATCTTGTGAAGAAGAAGGATGTATTGCAAAAAACGAGTGGCCCTCAGAAGAGCCAAAATATCAGGCTGAGCCATGTCTATCTAACAAGACAATGACTGGGGCCAATTAGGGCAGCATGAGGGCTTTGGAAATAACAAGATTGCTGAGCCTGAAGAAGTGGAAGTATCCTTGAACTGAAAACCTATCAGACATCTCTACTCCGAGTGTTGGAGGGCAAGCTCAAATATAGGATCAATCTTGCTCACAGACTAAATAAGATTTCCCTGGGTGCGAACAAGGATTGAAAAAGTGCTACCTTGCTTAAAGTTCACTCTGATTAGGAAAGTGTGTGGAGATGCGGGACACCAACAAAACCATCAACTATCGGGATATTGTTTATTTAGCTTTACATCCACCATCACTTTTAATTGTTTTGCTCACCATGTCGAGTGCAATCAAAATGGGTTTTCTTCATTTTCATTACATTTTATGTCATTGTATAACATTGTAGATTCTCAATGAAGACCACAAAATAAACACATATGGAATTGTAGAGTACTCACAACGTTGCTTATTGATGATTCAAATGTCATATTTACATTTCTTTCCTTCCTGATGGGGTTGGGACCATCAGAAATGGGGCTGTTTCCTATTTGACAGCTGTTGTGGCAGAAACCAATCAGCTAAGATGAGAGAAACAACTACAGTCTAGCATTTATACTGGCCACCAGGCTCAGAATTTGGCAAACAACAGTAACTACTCTGAATATAGAAACGATGAATGCCAAAAGAAGTAGCAAACACATCTCCACATCAACTCCAGGGATGCAGTTTATGTGGAAAATCAAGCAGAGATCTGTTTGGACCAAGTAAGGATTTTACTTTGGATCCGTGGAAATTGTTCCACCTGCTGTATAATGGAGATACGGTGAACATATGGACTCTACATCCATGAAGTATGGAGAAGGAGGTGTGATGGTGTGGGGTGCTTTACATGTTAAACCATTGAGATTTTATGTAGTATGTGTTTTCAATAGACCATGGTACATTTTTCATTATTAAGGAGATGGTAGTCTGTGGATGATTGCTTCGCCATGTCTCTGATTTATTTTCTGCTTGTTTTGTTATAAGCCTGGTTAAGTAGTAACTAAATGTCACACTGCGTAGTATGAGCAAAACTGTTTCTCAGTCTTGAGATCTTTTCTCAGTGACTTTTTATTTTTTTACTTTTATAACTAGTTTCGGGAGGAAATAGCAGAGATTTAAGCACGCTACCCTATATATACAGAACCGTTCGTTTAAAGCTACCTTCGGGACATTCTGGGAGATTTTAGTTTCAGGATCCTTTTCGTTCATGTACCCATTACTCAGACATCTTGTCTATACCCTCACACCTATGCGGGTCTAGAGCGTTCCTTCTGGGCCACTCCCTGGAGCACTCCCAGTGCGTCAACCGAAGCCCACACTCATCTACCCTGTTCTCCACCAGCTCCAGGAAGCTGCTGAGTGAATTATTTGAATTGTATTAACAATATGCCCTGCAGGGCCTTGAATAGTGCCAGTGTGCCCGTGTCTCTCTCGCCACGCGCTACAGCTCATATAGCATGAATGCTATCTTTTCCTGTTGTGCTTTCCCCGATTTTTAACCTTCGGTCAGGACGCCAGGAAAGCAGGTGAGGATGATGGGCAAGTGATGGCTATAATATGCGTGGTATTCTGGGTGGAAGTTCATAGATGGTGAGGAGTTCCGAACTAGGATAATAGAGGCAGCAGGAAATGGAGATGGAGTCTGGCTGTACCATAAACATACTAGAAATATCGAACAACAACATTGTACATGTATTTTCCATTTTGCTAAAAATGAGAATTTTGTCTTAATTGCTGTATTTAGTATTTAGATGTGCTGCCGCTTAGCAGAGATGCCTTGTTTGCTCACTGTTCTAAAAAATATGAATGCCGCATGCAGTTAAGAGCTTTGTGAATATAAAAACAATAAAGAAAAGCTGTGGTGCCATATGGACATTGCAAATTGATTCTTAGTTTTGAGTCATTTAAAGGAATCAGCAGCTGCAGCTCAGAACTTATTTGTTGATGACACTCCAGATAACTGCACTTGCCAAGAGATTATAGTAAATAGTGTTAACACGACTCAATCTCGTTATCATCTACGCAGTAATATCCTCTTACTGAAAGACTCCGATAATTTAGTATAATTTTACTCACACAAAGACTGAGCCGTATTAAGCTATAAGAAGTATAAAGAGGATAAAGGCACCCACCACTGCAATTAAAAACAGATTAATTTCACAAATAGGTACAGGCTAAAGGGTGGGGGTTGTTTGTACAAAGTACAGTTTATCATCAGATTAACAATACTTTTATTCCCTTTGCTTCCTGTCAATGAGTACACTTCTGGAGACTGGGCAGAAAATAGACAATCAAACAAAACAAGTGAGCCATGTGACTGTACTACATTTCCCTCAAACTGATTTGTCTCGTCTTGATCTCGGAGATGCGAGTGCTAGATTAATTCACCTTTCCATCACTCATGATTTGATCCATTGTTATCTGGCTGCGTGGAAGAACAGAGATGAACGCATTGCAATGAAATGTTGTGAGTTTTAGTGAAATTCAACAAAAGCAGGAGGCAGAACGAATGCATTTTCTACACAGTTTGGCACAGTGAATGGGGCATTTAGTATTCAAGAGTCACATTAACCTTCTAACAATGATACTAATTAATAACATGCAGCACACAGTTCCTTAACGTCTTAATGCTAATTATCACATGAGTCCATCAGAAAATGTCACAGACAGCAAAATGGTGATAATGAGTGAAAATTAAAACTGACAAGGTTCCTTGAACTTTAAATATTGCAATGAAATCAGTTTTGTTCAAAATGTGTTGGATGGAAAAATGTAAGTCTGAAATGTCTGAAATATTAGACTTGTATCCAGGTGATAAAAGTATGCAAAGATGTTGAGGCAACCATCTCTGTTTAAATAATTTTGTAGTTATTCTGCTAGCTGGAGGGCATTGTGCTATAGCTTCTGTCCTTGTTTCAGATCAAGGTAAGGACAATTGCCCAATAGAGCTCTACATAAACAAAAACAGCTTTTTAATTCAGCTTTTGTCTGATGCCAAGTCTGGTGTACTCACTTTAAAAATGCAATTGCCTACAATATAATTGCACTTTAACAGAGCACCTTTTAATGGTTCAAAAAGCTCACATTGTTGTTTCATTCGTCTGCATCAATAGGCTGAAATGCTTGAAATATCATTGTAGTAAAGGCTGTTTGCAGTTTTTTTTTTATTTGTCACAATATAGTGGTACCTCGAGATACAAATACTTCATGTTACAAAAAATCCAAGAGTCGCAAGGTATAGATATTTTGCTTCAAAAAGCGAAAAAAATCCAAGATTAGAAATACACAATATGCGATATCAAGAAATACGTATGTACACGTACTACATTTGAATTGTCAACGCTGAGCGTCACGTGACAACAATAAACTCACCTCCAGTTCTGCTCTACTATCCGTTTGTTGAGTTGTGATGTGGCGCTTCTGGGTCCTGGTGCTCCACGGTCCCATTGACAGACAATGGAAGAAGGTGCTGAAATTGTTATCATTTTACACCAAAACCGTTTTAAATTGGTTTTAAATAAAGCTAATCATTATGTTTAGATTATTAATAATAAGTCTTAAAAAAGGTTAGAGTCCAGGTGTCCTAAAAAATGACATAAAGTGGAAACTGCTGTTCGGAAACGAAAACTAAAGCTTTCTCCTGTAACTTGCGCTACAGATTTTAGTTTCACCTTTTGCATTTATTGTATATTATTGTTTTATTTTCATTTATTACATTAATAATTTGTAGATTCAAGGATTGAAGAAACGTTACTTTATTTTTATGTGGCTTCTTTTTTTTTTTTCAATTTATACTATTGTTTCTCAGAGCCGTTACACGGATTAGGTATTTTATATGTAAAACTTGCTTCGACAAAAATTCAAGATACGAAGGCCACCCTAGAACGGATTAATTTCGTATCTCGAGGTATCACTGTATTATGAGCCACATTCAATACTTTTAAAAACTGTACTTGCAATAAAGCGTTTTCTCCGCGACATCTTGTGGTACAGGGAAAATAAGAAAACCGTGACGTAATCTGTGGTGTTTTGCAAATCGTTGCAAACTCAACTCATTCAGACAGTGAGTATGCTATTATTATTTCATGTGTAGTAAAAATCTATTGTTTGAATCACATTTCATATGTTACTAAAATTGTATTCTTCCAACTCAGAACCATCTCGAAGATGTGGAACATGTTCTCCTCAGCAGATGCAAACATTAGTCCATGCTTTCATGGCCAGAATGGTTACTGTAACGCTTTCTAAGCCGCTGTTCAGTTTCGCCCTTAAATAAACTAGAGCTAGTTCAGAACACATCGGTTAGTGTACTCAAATGTGTGATCATATCACACCGATCCTGCCCTTGCCTGACCTATAACATTCCCATCTCATTGATAATAAAATATTGCTGCTAGCATTTAGAGACTTGTACGTCTGTGTTCAACAGTAAACACCTCAAATTTGACCTCTTCCCAACAAGAGTGACCACCAACAATAAAGAATACTTATTTGGTGTCAAGGATTTGCAAGGTCGTTTTAATGGAAGTCAAAAAACAGCCACGAACAATGAATGTTGGAGAAAAAATTAAAATCTGGTGCTGCACTAAAACTAACAATCCATCAATGCCAATGATGTTACTAATGTTTGACATGTCCAAGACTGTGATAAAATGTATTATCGATATATCAATATTAATATTTGGTCTGATTTTAACAAAAATTTAAACTTGTGGCTGTTTTCAGCCACAAACAACTCAAAAATTTGAATTTGAAACATGCTCAAAGGAATAATTACCTTTGCCACCTTTGTTGCCAGGTCGAGTTGTATTCACTTTAATCTAAATATGCTTTATTTACAAATCTTTAATGCATCAAATAATGTACTTACACGCCTGCTGGAGATCTATCACACAATGCATAAAAAACAAACACAAAAGAAAACATATTGCTCCTCTAAATGAATTATGTGCATTGTTTCATACTCAATGTTGTTTTCACAACATGATCAATGTTTCACAAAACCTTTGAAATGTGAGACTTTTATAAGATAAATAATAGAAAACACATTGTAGAGCAGCCAATATGTTGTAACTGAAAGAACGCAGAACCCATACTCATATATTTCCCTCAGTAAAGCTGTGTATGTCTCACCTTCTCTTTTTCTGTTATGTGTTTTTGGTGTGAAACTTATCACACAAAGCAAGTAGAGGTCGTCTTTCTTGCCTGTCAAACTCCATGTTTGTCTTGGTATTGTTGTGGAATTATGTGTGGTAGCACTTTGTGAGAAAAAGATAAAGGTGTTTTGATGTCCCCATCCAGCACTTCTCACAGTGAAGTGGAAAAGCTCATCAAATCTGGTGCTCTGTTCTCTCTAAACCCCTTCTTCATTGATATATTTAGACACATTTGAGGAAGATGAAAACAAGCTGGCCTAAACAAACTATTTTATTCTTCAATTACTGTCATTTATTGCATTGGTGTTTTATCCCAGGTACTTGCTGAAAGGTTAGTTTTGAACACTACAGTATTCTCCAGAGAACGGAGGACAGCATGAAGAAACATTTTCAGAAAGGATGCGTATCAATTCACATATTATTTCCACTTCCTGTCAATAGCAGGGAAAAAGAAAACCGTACAGAATCATAATATGATCCAGTGGAATAATCTGCATCAGTAATGAAAAATTAATGCACACATCTAAGCTCATTTATTTTATTTGAGTAAGCAAAAAGAAACATCTACTGCATCTGCAATTTATTCACCTTTAACATTACTTCAGGCAACTCCATTTGCTAAAAATTGAATTGACCATAAAATTGTCATTACCAGCAGTTTTAGTTGAAGAAAAAAATAATGTTGTTTGAATGGTGCATTAAGATAAAAAAGATTTCTTCTGCCTTTTCATGCAACATTGTTCACGCATGTTCTGATTAGCTAAATGAAAATTATTTTACCCGGATGGCAATTGCAGAGAATCGTCCTTGACGTGAAAGCAGAAGCACAGAAGCCCTGCGGCACTGTTTCTACCAGTCTCTCCAGTGTGTGCTTATGATATGTATCAGTCTGACGGAATATGCATATAATGTAATGCTGTTTATCCCTTCAATTAAAGGAACACTTCCCTTTAATGACAAGCTCATATAGATAAAAAGTTGAGTTTTACATTTTTGGTAACTAGTTAGCATGTCTGCAGGTCTGGAAAGGGCAAAATTGTAGCTTAGCATGGAAGCTGATTAAACCAGAGCAATATTATTAATAATAATAATGGCTTCAATTTATATTGCACCTTTCCAGAAGCTTTACAATTTTTAGAGTATTATTCATTTCATGCCCTGTGATGGACTGGCGACCTGTCCAGGGTGTACCCCCGCCTCTCGCCCAATTTGCCGAAGCACCAGCAGACCCCCGGGACTCCAAAAAGGGAATAAATGGGTTGGAAAATGAATGAACGAAAGAATTTTCATTTCACTCCACATTCACTCACTGTGATAAAAAGCTACCTTGGTAGCCCATATAAAATATGGCCGCCAATTCGCACATATGGTCTCCTCCCCACCACCAAATACACGCTTCCTTTTTCTTCTGCGTTTCTGGGTTTGGGTTGTGGGGGTTGTAGGATTACAAATTTAATATCCGTTGTAAGCTATGCTTTTCCTACATAACTTTTTAAAAACAGCCAAAAGCTATGTGTTTAACTGTGTATTTGGTAAGATTCATCACTTAATGATTGTGATTTACAGGGAATTGCTTATTAAGATAGACAAACTCTTTCTACATAATACCAGCCAATGTATGTTGTCCTTGTTGTGGGGCTGGTGGATTTAGGTAGGTGCTATTTGATTTACAATCTTCTGTTATCTGATCATGCTTTGAACTGACCACTCCTTTTGTGGGCAGCCCTTTAAAGGCTTCCAGTGTTTAAGATACAAAGAAAGAATGTTTTTTAGTGTGCTGTGTTGAAGGATTTTGCATAACTGCAGCTCTGAGCATTAAACTTGTTCTGTTACCCCAAAATCTCCTAGTCTTCGATTCTGAGTTTCCTACACGGTCTAAGCAGGATTCCACCTTTTTCCTACTAAGAACCATGGCCTCAGATTTGGAGGTGCTGATTCTCAACCCAGCATTTTGCATTGGGCTGCGAACCAAGGCCCTGGAAAGAGAAGGCAGCATGAACACATATCATCTAGAAAAAGCAAAGATGAAATCACGTGGTCCGAGAACCCGACACCCTTTACTACAACTGGAAATTCTGTCCATAAAATAAGTACACGCACATCCATAAAGGGCAATGTGGGTAAAGTGGCTTCCGGTTATCAGATGACCAACTCCACCTATATGCCACTTGCCACCCCAAACAATTCCAGTGATGAAACTGTCCCCATAGTTATACCATATTTTTCTTATTTCTCAAGATTACTGACAGGAACTGGCCAAGTTTTGCAATTGTAAGTGGCAAGTTGAGAAAAACGTACTGGGCTAGCTGTTTGAGTACGGACTCAACCCCCCCCCCCCCCCCAGCTTAAAATGAACACAAAAAAAATCAGCCTGGGAACAAAAAAGAATCAAATAATTACCATAAAAATCTACATTGATTATTAAATACACTCAATTCTTTGTTGGTTTCATTTACAGCTTTAGCTAGGTAATGAACCGGACATAGATCCCAGAGCAGAAGCAAGTGCTCAAGAACTCAGAAAGAGCCACCAGGAGCTGAAGGTGGTCAGGAGGTGCCCTCCGACCGGCTCCAGAGTGTTGCCGTCTGGCCAGTTTAGTCACTGGGGCATGAACACTTAAACATCTAAATCAGGGGTGTAAAACTCATTTTCACCGACAGCCACATTAGCATAAGAGCCAGATGTAACTTAAGGGCCAGATGTAATGTAATCAAATGTAATGTAAAATAAATGTAAGAACTCCTTAATGTTAAATAACTCATTATTTATAACTTATTCAAGTGACAATTCAGTTACATAGAAAAAAATGTATGCTTGTTGTTCTCATATAAATCCTTTTGATTTGTCAGCTTATCAAAAACCACATAACTCCATTAATGAAGGATCAAACTGTCGCAATCCCAATCCTGGACCAGAGAAAAAAAAATGAATCTTGTCCGGTAAAAACACGGTAAAAAAACTGTTCAAACACTAATAAACCTATTACTACTACTAAGACGATGCTTATGCTATTATTTACAGTATAAACATTATATTTACATTGATTTCTTCGCTAACACATCGCTAAAGTTTTGGCTAAGTCCAAAGGCATTGTGGGGAATTAAGTTTTTTTTTTCGTTTTCATTTTTTTTATAGACAAGTAATGTAAGCTCTCGCGGGCAACATTAGATTACATGGCGGGCCACATCTGGCTCGCGGGCCTTGAGTTTGACATGTGGTCTAAATAAACCGATGTAATAGAAATGGAGAATGCCATAATGTAAAAAAAGGCCTTTTTACTGCAACGCATGCGTTTACTTTGGGGAAGAAAAAAAAAAAAGATTTCAAACAGAACACTCAACTAACAGCAACTATTATAGGAACATAAAAACAAGTCCAAACACTTCAGAGCACAATTTGGCTGCTCATTTCAGAAGTCTGATTCTTAGCACATAATGACACAACAGCCCTTCTGAAAGCAATCAGAAATCTCGCCGCGCCTGAGCTGTGGATGATGAGCTAATCCTTGGAGGGCCAGTTCATCTGCTCATGGAGACCAGCAAATCTCAGCTTATACTCGAAGTGGCACACTCTGATATTGACTACTTCTGCTCCACTTGAGCACAGATATATTGTCATTTAATGATGGAACAACAGGTACAAGAAAGCTGGATCATGACACAATGGCTTGCACTGTACCTGAAAAAAATAAATAAATAGAATAAAACAGAAGTAAGAAGTGGAAAAACTGCAGTGGAGGAAAATCAAACTTCTACGAACACACCTGATAGACTTGCACAAATATATGCCCCCAACGCTCCAAAACAATGATATGCACTATGTAGTTAGTACTTTTTAATCCAAATATTTAAACAAATGTGAATACTATATATTTGTGACATTTGTGATACTGGAAGTTTGGACTACAACACAGTGCTTGACATATCTCATATGGCACATCAACATGAACACATAATTAAAATTTTGTGTATTTCAGAGTGTATATCATCTGTGATCCTGGACGAAGAGAGATGGACAACTGCTCACTGCATCGTGTTTTCACATCAAAGTCAATAAAATTTAACAACAAAAATCATTAAATGTGTGGCTTTTCACCGAACAGGTGTTAAATGTTCAAACGGTTCACAAAAGCTGGGCAAAGGACACCAATTGAGACAAAACATTAAGCAGGTGTCTGCTTTCAAAATTACAAGTATTATAGTAAAAGTATTTGTTATTAAGAGAGTAAAGGCACACCAGGCACAATATCAACGCACAATTCATTCATCTAAATGTTGTGTGATTTTTGAGAGCAAAAGCAGCATTAAATTACTGCATTTGCTCTTAGGCCAATTGTCTCCTGAGATGTTACTGGACATTCCAACATGACAACGATCCAAAATGCAAGGATCTGGGGAGAACTCTAACGTGCAGTTCATGCAACACAGCCCAAGAATTTACAAGAGTTGGGTTTTTTGCCAAGAACAAATGGCTGCTTTACCAACAAATTTGATAAAGAGCCTCATCCACATAACCCAAGAGACTTCAGGATGTCAGTGATGTTAGGGAGGGGGGAATACAAAATAGATGGGGCATGCAAACTTTTGATCAGTTTCTGTTGTCATTATAATTTAAAAAGAGTAAACACAGTTGTTTGAAAAATAAAGGCTTCACCCAACCACTAACGGGGGGTGGAACAAATGCTTTTGTGTAATCATTACATTATTTTGAAAAATGGCCAAGAAATCAAAATGTTGCATGGTGTTTAAGCTTATGAGCAAAAATTGTAATTGCTCTGGAAACTGCAGGTTTCTATGTATGGAATGAGGCTCCAGTTCAGTCTAATCTACCAAGTCTTGTGACGTTCACGAACGAATCAAAACTTTTGAAGGAGCAGAGTCACGTTTGGTCTGGAGCCGTTCTCCTCCTGGTAGCTGGAACAGTGGTAACTCGGAACCCCACAGCAGATGCTGTCATGGAGGTGCGGGCGTACTTGGAGGAGCCACTTGTTCAAGACCCTTTGAAGTGGTTATAAGTATTTAGATGTTGGATTAAATAACAAGTTAAAGTAGTTTTAATCACATACAATTTATACAAGGGGTAAATAGTGATCTCACTGTCATCTCAGTAATATGGCAGTAGAATATTTATAAAGAATCTACATCATACTTTAAAATCTTGTCCACGTTTGTCAAATGAAGCAATAATCCATATTTCAGAATATTTCAAACTCAAGAATTGGTAAAAAAAAATCCCAGTACATAATTCCTGTGATTATTTCCAGGATAAAATAAATTAACCCAGGCTATAAAGAAATTTAAGATCCCGGGCTGACATAAATTGACATAATTCCCCAATAAATTAAACGATTAAATTCTGTGAATAAATTAAGCATAGACATTTACCGTATTTCGCCGTATAAGACGCAGCGGTATATAAGACGCACCCAATTTTAAATGAGGAAGATCTAGGAAAAAAAGATTCTGAACTAAATATTGTAGTAAAATATTTAATATCAACTGTGTAAAAGTTAACAGCAGTTTAAGAACAATTACATGCCAAACATGTAACATGAACAGTAAGTAAACAGTAAAAGTAACAAAAAGGGCTGTAATGTTTCATACCTGCTTACGATCCGAGCAGAGATGGGCGATGACGTCAGATGGCTCCGGAGTGTGATGGGAATTTTCCTATATAATACTACCATCTAGTGGTCATTTAGAGAAATGTAATTTGAGAAACTTTTAAGAGACACGTCATACTTCAGTCGCGCCCTTCTTCCAGCGCTTGTCTTACTTTGAGAGGCTCGAGGTTCTTCCTCCAATGCGGATAACACGTGTGTAGGAAATGCGTTGAGACTGCTAAATCTTTACAATAAAAAGCCGCATTTGCTGTGTTCTCTCTCAAACGGTCTCCAGTATCAATTGAGAAGGTATATTTTTAGCATAACAGGAACTAGGCTAAAGCCGTGGCCTCTTGCCTCTCCTACGGCCGTGACCACCCTCCTGACGGCGCTCTGCATTCGCCGTATAAGACGCACCAACTTTTCCCCCTCAGTTTTGAGGAAGAAAAAGTGCGTCTTATACGGCGAAAAATACGGTACATGTAATTTTTTTTGTTGCAATGTACATTATCATTTACAATTCATAAATTTGGCAGATGCTTTTATCCAAAACGACTTATATTTCAAGAAAATAACATAGTTCTTGCTTTACTTGAGCTTTCCCTCCATAGCACTGTCACCATTTAGTGATCACGTACAGCAGCCTGGGTGGCACAGTGGTTTAGTGGGTAGGCACAGTGTCCTTCCAGTTAGAAGGTTGTCTGTTTGAGGCTCGCTGGTGACCTTCCTGCAAGGAGTTTGTATGTTCTCCCTGTGCTTGTGTGGGTTTCCTCCGGGGATTCTGGTTTCCCCCACAATATCCAAAACATGCATCAGGTTCATTGAATAATCTAAATGCGCCTAAGGTGTGAGTGAATGTTGCCCTGTGATGGACTGCTGACCTGTCCAGGGTGTACTTCGTCTCTCACCCAATGTGCACAGGCAGACCCCCGTGAACCCCAAAAAAAGGAGGAATAGGCAGGTTGGAAAATGAATGAATACAGCAGCCTGAAGTGCTTAGTTTAAATGTATCCCTACTTTTCGATGGGCAGAATAGACATCTTATTTCTATTCACATGTTAGGCCCCATGTAGCACTGATTGCTGAATGCAATCTAGGTCATCGTTAAAGAACTATCATGTGAGATGTGCCTTCGCTATCTCTAAACTCTGAGGTAAATGCGGTCATCAAGGAAAATTGACATAGTCTGGTAATGTCTGCTACAGCTACTACTACGCTAATAAAGATGGTCCTTAATTATCTTATCTCTGAGCTGTATACGCAAGAACAAATTGTACATTCTGGTAGCATTTCAGAGAACACAAGCATTTTAATTGGTGGAAATGTCTAAAAACAGCCGTTATACATATTCATTATGTTAAAATCAATGCTATTAATGCTGTGTTCAAACAAAGCTTCTTTTGTCTCTATCATTAACATTACTGCTTTCCATGTAAATAGTAACCATGGCTTTGATTTTGTCCAGGACAAAAACAAGAGATTCTCTTTCTCTAAAGTGAAGCAGATCTCCCAGACACATAAAGCGATCACCAAGGGGACACACACAGACACAGACACGACAAACAGAGTGGCTATTTGTCACTTGGCGGTTGTGGGTTGCTGTAATTGCCATTGTTAAAACACATCTGTTACACCACCCAGACACCTTTTGCTTTTAAATTAATGAAGATTCGACTGTCACCTCGTCTGATGGTTATAATAAATCAGGAGCCTGTAATAATTCAGACATAAGCAGGGTGATTGTGATCACAAAGTGTGCAGGGGGTAAAATAAAAGAATCTGCCCAAGCAGATACAAGTCTTTAGAAACCTGATTTTTAGTGCAAATGCCTCACCACAATCCTTGCTCAAGCCATAGAAAGGTTTAATGAGGACCAGCAATAAATGGCCAATGTATGCACCATTGATTTTGAAGGATTGTTATATAAAGGATTATAAAAAAATTCTTGAGAGTGCCATGAAAATCAAGTGATATAGTAAAAGTCTCATTAAAACCCTTGCTATGCTTAAGTGCCATAGATAGACATAAATTACAAACAATCAAAGAACATGTTAAATAATTATTAGCAAAAAAAAAACTATACTTTATATTAATTACAAGATCATTGAAATAATAGATTTCGGTGTCTGGTTTATTCATAATATGCAAATAGTTCCAGAGAATCTGCTGGTACCTCTTCAGGTCACAGCTATAGTTACCTGGATTTCATTTGTGCCATGTCCAGTTATTTAGGTTTTCTGAAAACTTTGGTCATTATTGTAGATGGTGAGGCCAAAGAAGTGACAATTCCACATTGACACAAAAAAACAACTCAAAATCACTTCGATGCTCAAGCCCCAAGAAAACTCTAATAGAGCCATGAGAGAGATCTGACGTGGATTGCCACTCCTCAAGAGCTAGGCGAAGAAACAAAGGAAGAAGACATGAGTTATGACATTATCAACTCCAGGAGCAAATGGAATTGTTTTTCCAGTTAGTTTGGGGTTGAGTAATCAAACCAGAGGTGGCCAAGAATAATAGGAAAAATAAGTTTTTATGAGAAAGAATTGAATAGTTTCTTGGTGGTTTCCAAAGAACGAGAGACTCAACAAGCAAGCAGGCAGCTCCCGTCCACATGATGGGGATCTTGTTTTTACAGGGAAACTCTTCATCCAAGAAGTTGACAATGGGGTTGGAACCTTGACTCTAGGACATGAGGGCTTGAAAGACTTTTGCGACCAAGCACGGAGCAGTCGAATACCTTAACACAATTTCCCCCTCTGGACAGTGAATTAATGAAACCCACGTGGGTGCTCTCAGAAGCATAGGTGTTGAGCTAAAGGGAGAAGATGACTTCACACTGGGTGAGAAACACTGGGTTGGCTCACCGCTGTAACATGGTGGAACATGATCAGCTGGGCGGTGAGATCAGCAACTTGGGGGAGGAGGCTCTCCATGGTTCGGTGTGTAGATGTGAGTTCTTTATCATGGCGTCCCAAGAGCACTCCTCCTCTCAGCAGAATCTCTAGCTGGCTCCATGATGCTCTGACCGTTCTGTTCGGTGCAAGTAAGCAAGCAGACCCAAATGCAGGTTGACTGAGTCCAGTTATTAAGACTGATGGCAGCAGTCGAAAGGTTCAGTTTACTCAAAAGCTCAAAAAGATAGGGCCGGTCTCCCTCGGAGGCAGCAGAGCACTAGAGCTAGCAACCAGAAGATAGCAGACAGTGGAGAGCCTCCCAGTTCCAAGAACCACCAAAATCCAGAAGGAAAGAGCTCTCACTCAAGCGAAAGGGAAACAAAGATCCACTCACTCCTGACAGGAAAAGGCTGAAACAAGAGGTTAAATCAGGTATGGCACCCATGACTCAATGCAGGTTGGTTTGGTAACAGTTAGACAAAGAGTGAGAGAAGAGGGGGCTATAAGAGGAGAGCTTGATTGGAGACCAACACTCAACAACCTGATCTCCAATCAAGCGTCAGCAACTCAATGAAATGATAAAGGGAATGACAAACACAGAAAAGATCCTAACACAGAGTTTAAAAATCAGTAATGTCTGTGAAGAAAGCAGCTGTTTTTATAAAAAGATATTAGTAAGTAAAGCATGATGCTTCTGAAATTAGGAAGCAGTCATTAGGTTGTCTGTTTTCCATGAAAGTTCCTCTTCTGGTCATACACTTCAAGAGTTTAGGACCGAGTTTCAGTTCAAAAACATCAGGGGCATGTAGATTTGAAGCTTTGTGTTTTTTTCTCTAAAATCCTCAAAGGTGTGGTGCCATCAGTTTCCCTTTACTGCTTCTGATTGAGTCTGTGCTTCCCTGATCCCAAATCATAAATATCAAACATGTTTCATATTTACTCCAGATAAGACTGACTTCAGTGGCAAAATGTAAGAAAAATAAAGCACTAAAAAAAGTAAATCTCACCAACTGATATATTGATGATGATTGTCATTAAGAGAATTGCGTGTCCTTGTAGTCTGTAAACTCTTTCTTTGTGATGTAATCTGATATTTAATGTGAAACAATGGTTGAAGAAAGCGTTAAAAGCCACTGCTGTGAAAGACCAATACAACTAGTTACACGTAGTTATAAGCTGCATACCCACAGAGCATTTCAGCTAAAAGCTTAATGGTTTGAGACCATCAAGAAGCCAGTCGGGTTGAATTTAGACTGCCACTCTCAAAATTATCCTCCATGATTG
Source organism: Danionella cerebrum (assembly GCA_007224835.1). Taxonomy (NCBI): domain Eukaryota; kingdom Metazoa; phylum Chordata; class Actinopteri; order Cypriniformes; family Danionidae; genus Danionella; species Danionella cerebrum. The sequence continues at coordinate 20,392 of SRMA01025449.1, read as the reverse complement.
CATGTGAGTTGATAAATTGGTCTGTGGTATACCCAGGATATACCCTGCCTCACAGTGAGCTGGAAATGTGTACCAGCTATAACCCTAACCAGGAATAAAGATGACTGGATTTCCACATCAACTACAGAGAATATGTGTGGGACGTGATTTAGGTAAGGCATAATATATGTTTAACCCATGGCGAGCATCTGAGGTAAGGTTTTTTAACTCCACCCCAATATAAATTCGATAGAATCAAGCAGAATCTTATAACAACTTAATATATAATAACAACAATTAAAATAATTTCTAATCTGTTATTGAGAAAGTTCAAGAGTTTTTTTGTTTTTCTCATATGGCTCTGTTGGGTTCTTTCCCTAGTTACTTTTATTTTGTTGTTTTCCTAGTCTTTTATTTTGTAAACTCTCTTCTGTTCCTGCCTGCTCTTCCTCCTTGTCGGTGTTCCATGTTGTACCTTTTATTCTGGCCCCTTCTCCTGTGTGTGTCTTCATCCTGTGTCCTTGTTAATTGCCCTCATATGCCACACCTGCTCCTCATGTCTGGTTCGTCATTCCCTCGTTTGCTTTCTGCCTTTTTAAGCCCCTTGCTCCCTGTCCCAAGTGCGGGTTCATTATTATGATTATTATTGTTCTGTGTCTGGTAAGCCTGTTCTCTTCATATATCTCTGCTCGGTTCTTTGAAAAGTTTATATATTTTTTGTATTTGCTCCCCAGCAACCGGCTGGCTAACAATCGTTGATTGTCTTTTGAGTTAATGTTTTTTCTTGTTTTGTTTGAGTTAGCTTTAGTTTTGTTCAGTATATTTTATGTTAGGTTTTGCCCTACCACGGGTGTTTGTGTTTATTTGTTATATTTATTTATTAAACGAGTGTTGATCCCATCTTGTGTGTGTGTGCATTTGAGTTCGTTTAACCCTCCCTTACCATCATGGAGGGTTGCCCCTAACAGGCTCATTTATTTACCCTAAAACCATGTGATTGACAGTGGTTATCATGATAATTATGAAAATCCCAAAATCAGTATTTCTGGAAAATTATTTAGTTTTGAGAATCTGAGGTAAATCCTTTGTGCTTGGACAACCTGAAGCTTGATGAAGCTAACACGTGCTCTTACAGGCACGGAAGCTCCCTGGGTTCAAATGACCAGCAAAAAGTCCAGCCCGTGTTGTATTGGACGGAGTGCTGGATGTGTATGATCTGAACACATCGTCATTTTCCATTCTTAATCCTCTCGCTGCCCACTTTTCTGCCGCAATCCTGTCCTGTCCGTTCAAAGTAATGGCAAAGAAAGGCAGAAACAGTAAAACATTGCAACATTCTTCAATAAAATATTTGACATAAATAAATTACAAAAACAAATGGAAAACTAAAATGAGTCTCAGATAGTAAATAAAAAAAAGTGTATATGTATAAGTGTATAATTTCAGTGGTCAGACTGAAATTGTTTCAGAGGCTCCTGGGGCATATTATTAGTTATTCAACTTGGGCTCCTGCGTGTGCGACCACTTCAGCTATATAACACAATATATCTGTTTTCTCAGTAATGCACAAAGGATGGAGGGATTTGGACACACAAAGTAAACACACAAATATATCAGAGCGTCTAAAGGGTAGCAAACTTTACCCTAAAAAAGCAACTTACCCTGAAATGCACCCCCTGGTTTTTTTCAAATACTTTCAATAGTTTCTCTGTATTTATCTACAGAATACTGTTATTGACATATTATAATCACCAACAGACAATGGGCAATTTTCTGTTTTTCTTTTTTACAAAGTACACAAGGACAGTTTATATAATCATTCTTCTGTGAACTTTGTATTTTGCTAAATGTTTAAAATGATTATGATTTGCAGTAATGTGAACATTAGCATGCTTGTAATCTCAGTTGCTTATAGGATGTTTTAACACCATTTTCTTTATTCAGATATATTGCTCTTTGTTTCATTTCTTCTTCTGCCTGGGGCTAATTTTCACATTTCTAAACAGGTTTTCAACACAAACCTCTGGACTATTACCCCTATCTTTATGTTATATCTTAGCAAGTATACTATCAGATTACATACCTTTTCCTCTAGTGCTAGTGCTCTAGCGGCTACAGTGGAGACAAGCTTCAGTTTTCAGTTATTGCGTCCAGTATTAAAGAGAACAATAAAATACCACAAATAATATTTGTAAAATAGTATTTCTGTTCAGAACAGTTCAAATTCAATCCTTTTTGTTTTTGTTCATTGAACTGGTTCAGAGCCCTGAAAAAGCACAAACCATAAACCTCTGTTGAAGGATCCCAATTTTCGGAAGAAACCACAGGATGAATTCACACTTTTATCAATTTTGAAATAAAATCAATGCTTTTGTATTTACTATATTTTGTACATATCCAAGCCATTTTACCACATTTACGAAGCCACTCAGTGATCGGGTGCTTTCTCATGCATATTAACTGGCTGCGTACATAAAACTGTATATGAAACTGTGGCACGTTACTTTAAAACAGGTAGTGATGAAATATCCCAAAAACTGACAATTAACCTGTTTATTGTTTAACACAAAGTAAATGTTTCATGAGACAGTCTTCAGCAAACAGAGACCAATGTTTACATGTTAATATCTCAAAAAAATGTTTTGGAATGTTTGTAATTATTTTTGCCATTTTGTTCTGAATTTATCACCATATCTGTTGGTTTCTATGGTTACCAAATGTACTGCATTTAAATAAAAAAGTGAACAAACTAACTTGGACGACCTGTGCTTGAACTTCCATACATACCAGCCCATTGAAATCCAATAGAAAGACCATGGCATATTTAAGTAGAATGTAATGCATTTGGAGAGATGTGAAGTGTTTTCATTAGGTTTTGAGTAAAATCAACTTCTATTATCAACCTCTGCTTCATTATGAAAATTTTTAACATTTGTTGCTTTCCCAGTGTTTGGTGCCAGCTTTAAATGGAACAACGTTGCCTGAACAACATTTCCCCCAATCATGAAAGTAAGGACTCACTTTTGAATGATCATTGATTTTGAAAGTCAGTATAAATATGCGCCATGATGTGCAGAAGATGTGTCAAGAGAAGAATTGTGCAATGTGGCATTTTAATAATAGTGCTACACCAAAGGAACTGAATCACTTTGATTTCTAGCTTTTTGAAATGATGCATACAACGTCGTAGCTATTTACAAATCAACCAACACATCTCTAAATAACAGTATTACAATCTAAAGTTTATTATTCGTTTAATATTATTTCATGTTTTTTCAGACTTTTATTTTAATGCCCCTTAATATAATAGCGTATCTGACAAGAGTCTAGTTTCTTAAATTAAGTACTGAATTTTTTTTAGCAAGTCATGCTCATATTTGTTTGTAACATTTGGTGGTTTTGCGACTGATTATCTCTAAATAACTTACTCATGATGACACAGAAACTCCTAACATTAAAAACTTAACACATGAGTGGCACAAAATGGTCTTCAATGCAAATCAATTATTAAATGAAAGAAAAACTATGTTTCCTGTAAATATGAAGTGGTGTATGGGAAATAGAGCAATTGTTTTAGATTTAAAGGTGGAGGATCAATCACTGCTTTATGATTCTATCATTGAGGCAAAGCTACATAGGCACAGCTGAGCTCTTCCCAGCGATTAACAGCCTTGTAAAGGGCCTAAACTGAGGAAAATCCAGACGAAAGCAGCTGAGAATGCTGCTTAATCGCTGGGGCGGGTTCAACTGTCCTCACTTAGCTTAATGAAGGACCAAACGTCAACAGCACCAACTAGGGTAGGGTCGATGGACGAAGTCATCGTTTATCAGCGATGACCAATGGACACAGCGATGCTGAGCCCATGCTGAGCAATCCATCGCCCCACCCCTCCCCTGCTGAAGCAGCAACCAGCTCACAAAAACACCTTCCTGAAACATTTGCACACAACTGCATATATATAAAAACTGATAACAAAAGACTGATTACAAAAGAGACAAATCTGAAATCAGCCAAGAAAAAGAAAGCAGCTTCTGATGGGTTGCAGCTCATCAGAACCATGTGGTTTGGTTCCACATACAGATGGAATACAAAACAAAGGAAACTTGTGTGAAATCAATGTGTGGCCATACTTTTCTGTTTTGTTCAGAGCCTGTGGGTTGAGCACTGAATCTCACTGACCAATCAGAGATTGAAGGTTTGTGCGGTGGGTGAAAATGTGTGAGAAGAAGCGATTTTCAGGTTGGATTGTGTCGGTGCCCATGTCGTACTGGAAAAAGTAAGTGAACTCTGCTAAGGAAGTCTGACACACTTATACACTTGAAGCCTCCATCATTTTCATCAATGACTTGCAAGTTATTTGAGCAAAATTTTCCTAAAGCCACAATTTTCCTAAGTCCACAATTGTCAGCATTCATAATTTTCTACCTCATAACAAACCGAGTCATGGGTGAACACAGAACTAATAGGAAAGTGCAAGAGAGGAATTTGAGCTTTATCTGGGAAGAGGCCTAGCTCCTTCCGCAGACACAGAACTCAGCTTGTCAATCATCTGTCAGTGGCTTTACAGTTAATGGACTTTTATATGTTTTCGGCTTCCATGTGCTTTGGAAGCAGGTGGCTCAGTGGGGGACAGCTGTACACCAATGGCCTGTAAGACTCGGGTTTAAATGATGATAAAGGTCTTCCTGTGTCACCAATGCATGCTTGCCCCTCGGCAAAGCACTTAATGCTCCTCTGATCTAGAGGTGGTTATCTTTGACCACACCTGGGCTCGGATAAAACCACACCAAGAGTGACAAGTTTTGTGTTATTGAAGGAGATCATTATATTTGGTAGTTTTTTCAAGCATATCATACAATTGTCTTTAAAGGTTAACAAAAGGACATTAAAGCAATTAAATTTGTTATGGATATATGCACATAACACTGTTGACATTTATTTCATCACCAATAAACAAATCATTAACGTTCATACAACGAAGTCAAAGCCTGCAAAACTAGCACAGAGTGTCTAGCATATGGCCCCCCTAAAATGACCCCCAGACTGAAGAACTGCGAGTGAGAAATTAATTGATAATATATTGACAGTGAGCGCCTGTCGTTTGCACCTCTGATTATCATGGAGTTGTATTTTAGATTTATGCAGGAGCAGATTTTGATTTCTTCATAAAGTGATGATGATGCTGATAGAATTGTAGTGGGATGAATGGTCACCATATTGTTGCTTGTGTGGTGATAAAATCTAGCCTTCAGCACAAGGCTAAAACTAATTCATTTCTATTTTTGTGTCTTAAATCAGACGCACAATTTGTGTGGAAAAGAAAAAATTAAATCGGCAGATTCATTAGAACATTTTTGTTTTCTATTATGATTTTTTTTTATGGTTTTATTTCTTTTAAAAAATGAGTTCAATGACAGAGTTATTACATTTAACCTCATCGTTGTTTGGTAGTTAAGTATGAACTAGTTGCTCCGATCTAGAGCGCAGAGATGTGATTTGAATGGGTTTGAAAAGTTTCTTTCTTTTCCATAACTTTTAAGGCACATTAATGCTACTGTTTTTTTTTTTCAAAACATGTTTTGTACAGATTAGTGTTAATTAAAATGCAAAATTTTGTTCTACATCTTTTCTAAAAAACAAAGAAAAATGCAGACCGCGAGCTGAAATGAGTTTGAAACCCTTGCAAGGTAGCTCCAATTTTATTATTCGAAAGTGATTTCATTTAGTGTAAGTCTTCAGAGTAAGGTAATGACAAATATGGACCATCTCAGCAAGGATCCAAAACCATTTCAGTACAACCTTTCTCACATGAAACTGAAGAAGCTAGAGCGAAGATAAGAATGCATCTGTCATGGTAATGCTGCCCCCAAACAAACTTTGGTTTGAAACTTGTACTTAAGACTCCTGACGCATTGTTATCTCCGTTCGTTTACTCTAGACACTTGTGAATCAGGTTAATGGAGAGTTTTGGTGGCTTTGTCAAACCTGAACACTTGAACTTTTCAACCAGGAAGAGAACAAGAGAGAACACTTTCAAATCACATAGAACTGAACACTTGTGTTTCTTTATGGATTTCTTTCATAAAAGACGTGTATGCAAATGTACTCCATTCACAAATGAACAATGCTACTACATTTTCTGAATATTCTTGTTATCGTTTGGAGCAAACAAGGATGGATTTTTTAATGATCTGTTACTGATGATGTCATTAAAATGTAGACAGTTGCACTGCAATAACATGCACTGTATTAGAATAACTGAAGAATCTTTTCATACTCTCATAATTCTTCGCCCTGCCTTGTGACACACTAAGAACTTCCGTTGTGCTCATTTGAATGAGGAACTTGAACAAGCGAACTCGCACATCAGTTTACGAAGGACATTTTCCTCAACCAATCACATTACAGAGTTGTGCATCCTAGGTCTTTCTCCTTAAAAACTGTGCCTCAAGCGCCTGCTGGCACTCGATCTGAACTCAAAATCAACTGAATCCCCAGGTACCATTAACAAACTGAATCTGTTTCTAATTTGAAATGAAAAGCAGTATTCAAAGTATTTTGAATTTTGATGAGTGGTTTAGAGAAAACACAAAAGATTAATCCAGTACACTCCTTCTTTAATGTATGAATGTGTGCAGATTAGTTTCGCCTGTCTTAGCTTAGTTTATTCATTCTTATTTGATTTCATGTTGCGTGGCTCATGAATTTTGACTTGTAAATCACTGCCTCATACTGATGACTTTCGTTACTGAGCTCAGATGCTATTTAGAGGAATCAGCCAGCATTTTCTCACAGGGATGGAATGGTTATCTCCCAGAATCAATAACAATCAGAGCTAAGAGATAATTCTCTCTACAATCAAAAATATCAGGCACCTCCTAACAGAGGATTCAACTCCACAGATTTCAGGCTGTGGTCATATCTAAACTGAATTATTCCACCGTACTGCCTTCTTATATAGTCAGACCTCGTCAAAACATCTAGAACTCAGCAGCTTGACTGCTTTTCATGGAAACCAGTAGAACCCATGGCACTTCTCTCCTCATCTCCCTCCACTGGCTCCTCATTGCAGCCTGTGTTAAGTTTAAAACCCTGATGCTCACATCCTACCTCCACAAACAGCTCCATCCTACCTCCACAAACTCTGGCAAGTGAACAGTTTCTAATCAGTGAGGATGACTTTGTTTTAGAATTATGCTGTATATGTTTAGCTGTAAACTCTACATAACATTTTTTGTAAAAATGCATATGTTTAATAACGTTAGAAATAGAAATGTAAAGCTGGTAAGGCCCTTAATCTTAGTCAGAAGGAGGAAAAAGGTTATATTATGCTGAAATAAATGTGAGCCAATGTTTGAATCATTATTAGGCAGTTGTGTGCACATATTACTGAGCCACATTCCTGCTTAAATATGTTTATGAAAAAATGAGTTTTGACAAACTTTGGTTTAAACATTGAAAAATAAAAAGTTTTGCATTCACAAACAGCAGCAAAGGAATAGATATATAACGGCAACATTGTTTTTGAACCTTTCTTCAGTATCACATAACTTCAGGCAAAAGGCGCACGGACAAGGATCATCATACCATAAAATGTGTTGCCATAGAAACATGCCATGCAAACAAAGCACTCAAGAAATGAGTGGGTGCCCCAGAGAACTAGTTGTCACTGTTGCTCTCTGGGTTTGTATTTCACATTGTTTGCACTTTCTTCCCACAATCATGAAAAAGATGAAAAAAAAAATAAGTTATTTTAATGAAAAAAGTTTCTTTATATACGATGAGAGCTCATGGAGAGCATACCATCATGGCTTATTTGAATAAAATAAACTCGACTGCCTGGAAGAGAACAGAAATGTTCAGTTCTTCATTTCCTGCCCAGATACTAATAGAGTTACCTGGAGAAAGATAGCAAAAGTCTGTTACTTATTTGAAGATCTTTTGGAAGCCTTTATGCATAGAGTGGGGGGGGGGGGGAGACTGAGTGTTTCAATTTGATGTGGATTCAAACTGATGAAATGTTTTATTGGTAGCTGAGACGGAACATCTGTCTCATGGTTACTAGGACACCATCTTTCCAGTCTGTGGCCAAGAGGACGAGAGCGAGGGGTGGCAGTGCTTGATGAGCTCCACTGATGCTTATTGTGCCTTAATATTGCTGCCATAAATCCAGCACCTCACCTTCACTGAGACCAGATGTCCCCAAGGTTCGGGTATGGCTTGTATTTATAGAACATGAAAGACGGTCAAGTGAATCAGTAAATACTGTTATGAATGACCATAAAAATTCTCAATAACAAACCCTACACTGTCAAGGTATTTGAGTTACTGTTATGAACAAAGGACAAATCAAAACAAATACAACCTCAGTGCTGTAAATCACATTGTATGTGGTTCGAGGTGTTAGCTCAGCCTTTGAGGAACTTTCAAGACTTTTTTAATCTGTTAAAATGATCACACTATGTTTATACTGTTTCTTTAGAAACTGGTACAAATGTCATAAAAGCACTCAATGCAGAAAACAGCAGAGTACAGTAAGAGATTGCTAGATCCAGACATCAGCTCTATATAAAACTGCTTGGCATTTCCTACACAGAGAGAAACAGGGAGCATCTACAGGAGCCGTGGGAGCAGATGTCATGTCTCCCTGATGGGCATTACAACAAGCTTCTACAATTTGGGCAACATATTTTCCTCGCTGTACACTATTTATTGCACCTTAAGTATTTAATAGGTTCCCCTGTGACTTAACATTATGGTTAAGTTTGGACAGGGATGAGGTAAACATACTGAAAGAATCTTAAGAACCTAATTAGTTTGGTAATAAGACAATTTTAGACTTATGGCAAAATGCTTCTAGCACTTTATGAGCAATCATAATTTCAACTTCTTATCAATATGTTCCCAGAACATTTGCTATATTCTAAACAACTTTTAAAAGGACATTTAGACTTGTATTTTTTTCCATGTTCCAAAAATAAAATGTTATTTCACTATATTTAGTTATTTTCACAGAGAAGTGCATACTAATATTTATTAACATGATTAAGAGCAGGGGAAAGCAACATTAATTCATTCATTCATTTTCATTCCCGTTTTGGGGTCACGGGGGTCTGCCGGTGCCCATCTCCAGGGCACACCGGGGGTGAGAGGCGGGGGCACACCCCGGAGAGGTTGCCAGTCCATCACAGGGCAATATTTCATATTTATAATTTACAATGCAACATTATTTGTAGACATAGATGATACTCAGCTCCATATCTCAGCAAGACCAAATACCGTATTTTTCGGCTCATAAGACGCACTTTTTCTTCCCCAAAACTGAGGGGGAAAAGTTGGTGCGTCTTATCGACCGAATGCAGAGTGCGGCGAAGTCTGGTCACGGCCGTATGAGAGGCGTAAGAAAACTAGAAAAAAAACTACATTTCCCACAATGCCTTTGGCTACAGTAGCCGCAGCAGTGCTTCCGCATCCATACTCACGAGCTACAGAGCAGCCGTTTCTCACACATTAAACGTAAAAGAGCCCCGGAGCTAGGCCGAA
>SRMA01025449.1:0-10757 GCA_007224835.1 Danionella cerebrum | reverse complement strand
GTAGCCGCAGCGGTGCTTCCACATCCATACTCACGAGCGGAACTGCTGCCGTGAGCTCTCTCTCTCTTGCTCGCGTGAGGAAAACAAAACGCTCTCAATGACTGAAACTCTTCTTTAATAAACTCAAACTCAAATCATCTCTCAACGGTACATCTCACACATGTACATACGAGATAACAAACGTAAGTAACGTGCTCTGCAATTAGGCAGTGTTGCTAACCAGGTAAGACCGCATAAGGATCATATCTTAACACCATGCAACCGAATTGCCACTTGAATAAGCTATAAATAATAAGTTATTTAACATTAAGGAGTAGTTACATTTATTTTACATTAAAATAGTTATTAATTAATTACTAAATAATTATTATTTTATATCTTTTACATTCTTTTCAAGGTTTAAAGGGGGGCTCGACTAAAAAAGTTTGAGAACCACTGTATTATTACTAATGTGGGGGCAATCTTACTAGCTATTATTAGTAATTTGGGGCAATGTTACTGGCTATTATTAGTAATGTAGTGACAATGTTACTGGCTATTATTAGTAATGTAGTGACAATGTTACTGGCTATTATTAGTAATGTAGTGACAATGTTACTGGCTATTATTAGTAACATAGTGACAATGTTACTGGCTATTATTAGTAATGTGGTGACAATGTTACTGGCTATTATTAGTAATGTGGTGACAATGTTACTGGCTATTATTAGTAATGTGGTGACAATGTTACTGGCTATTATTAGTAATGTAGTGACAATGTTACTGGCTATTATTAGTAATGTAGTGACAATGTTACTGGCTATTATTAGTACTCTGGTGACAATGTTACTGGCTATTATTAGTAATGTGGTGACAATGTTACTGGCTATTATTAGTAATGTAGTGACAATGTTACTGGTTATTATTATTAATGTAGTGACAATGTTACTGGCTATTATTAGTAATGTAGTGACAATGTTACTAGCTATTATTAGTAATGTAGTGACAATGTTAATAGCTATTATTAGTAATGTAGTGACAATGTTAATAGCTATTATTAGTAATGTAGTGACAATGTTACTAGCTATTATTAGTAATGTAGTGACAATGTTACTGGCCTATTATTAGTAATGTGGTGAGAATGTTACTGGCTATTATTAGTAATGTAGTGACAATGTTACTGGCTATTATTAGTAATGTAGTGACAATGTTACTGGCTATTATTAGTAATGTGGTGACAATGTTACTGGCTATTAATAGTAATGTAGTGACAATGTTACTGGCTATTATTAGTAATGTAGTGACCATGTTACTAGCTATTAATAGTAATGTAGTGACAATGTTACTGGCTATTATTAGTAATGTAGTGACAATGTTACTGGCTATTATTAGTAATGTGGCGACAATGTTACTGGCTATTATTAGTAATGTAGTGACAATGTTACTGGCTATTATTAGTAATGTAGTGACAACGTTACCAGCTATTATTAGTAATGTAGTGACAATGTTACTAGCTATTATTAGTAATGTAGTGACAATGTTACTGGCTATTATTAGTAATGGGGTGACAATGTTACTGGCTATTATTAGTAATGTAGTGACAATGTTACTAGCTATTATTAGTAATGTAGTGACAATGTTACTGGCTATTATTAGTAATGTAGTGACAATGTTACTGGCTATTATTAGTAATGTAGTGACAATGTTACTAGCTATTTTAGTAATGTAGTGACAATGTTACTGGCTATTATTAGTAATGTAGTGACAATGTTACTGGCTATTATTAGTAATGTAGCGACAATGTTACTGGCTATTATTAGTAATGTAGTGACAATGTTACTGGCTATTATTAGTAATGTAGTGACAATGTTACCGGCTATTACTAGTAATGTAGTGACAATGTTACTGGCTATTATTAGTAATGTAGTGACAATGTTACTGGCTATTAGTAATGTAGTGACAATGTTACTGGCTATTATCATTAGTAATGTAGTGACAATGTTACTGGCTATTATTAGTAATGTAGTGACAATGTTACTGGCTATTATTAGTAATGTAGTGACAATGTTACTGGTTATTAGTAGTAATGTAGTGACAATGTTACTAGCTATTATTAGTAATGTAGTGACAATGTTACTGGCTATTATTAGTAATGTGACAATGTTACTGGCTATTATTAGTAATGTAGTGACAATGTTACTGGCTATTACGGTATTACTAATGTGGGGGCAATGTTGCACTGGAACAGTGATGGTGATAACGAATGGTGGACTTTAGAATGATGAGTGGGGGCAAAGAAAAACATTACAGCCTTTTTTTTGTTACTTTTACTGTTTACTGTCTGTTCATGTTACATGTTTGGCTGTTAACTTCTACACAGTTGATATAAAATATTTTACAAAAGTATTTGGTTCAGAATCTTTTTTTTCTAAATCTTCCTCTTTTAAAATTGGGTGCGGCTTATGTGCCGGTGCGTCTTATGAGCCGAAAAATACGGTACTATAATAAAAAAATGCACGAGAGATAACTTCCTATTGTTGAACTATCCAATTATATATATAACTATGTATAACTATAAAACTGAATCCAATTGCACATTGGCTCTAAAAAATCCTTTGGTGTCAAACATGGCGCTAGTGGACATTGTTACCAGTGGTGTAGTCGGGGTTATACGCGCTATATGCATATTATTTGCTTTTAGCTTGATGTAAAACAAGCATGCAGGAGTCTGTTAAGACACCAGCCCCCTAGGACTGAGTTTGGGCACCACTGAATATACAATAAGTAAAAAAAATGCAGAAGGGACACATGAAAATGGAATTCATGTTAAATAAATTCATTGATTGCTAATAAATCAAAGAACATTGAATTCTGTTATTTCTTTGCCTATATTTTTATGTACAATTTGGTTTCGGTAAGTTAAGGTGGAAAATTGTACACCACATTTTTTTTAGGATTTTATTTAATGATTTATTTTCTGTCCAAATTTACACATGAAAATATTATGTGAAAGATAACTTTTCAGAGAGGCACCAAATACACTGCGAACAGAGTTAAAATAGACTGCTTAGGTATTTTTACCTAATAAACTAGAGCTAGTTCAGAACGCAGCTCTAGAGTCCTCACCTGAACACGTATGATCATATCACACCAATCCTGTCCTCACTGCGCTGGCTTCCTATAAAATACTGCTCTGTACTGTAAAATACTAGTGGGCGTTGTGATCCTAGAGGGGGTAAATAAAGAATAATAGAATTAGCTGTAATTGCTTTCTTCACTGGCAGAGAGACTTTTAAAACTGAAGAAAGAAAAGCGACACTTCTAGAAACAATTTATCAAATGTTTTCTTCAGAAGTAGTTGCACATGGACTTTGTTTAAAATTAAAGGAAAGCTGAACATAATGTTCTGTCCTTATTGTATGCTGCAGTTTAGTTAAATTTGAAACAAAACGCATTTACAGTTGCTAATGAAATGGTAAATAAGCTAGGTGGTGGTCTGCAATCCACATTTGAGAAACAGTGAAGAGTACAGATATATCTACATTAACAAATGTAAAAAATAGATATTCCACCTAGATTCATAAGCCATATAAACAGCTTTAAATTGAATGGAATTAGCTTTTACATTTCCAATTAGCTTCGACATTTCAGAGATTCAATTTTGTTTTGCCCACTGCTATATAGAGAATATATTCCCTATTGTTGCTATTATCGTAAAAGCTTTTAAAAGCCAAGGTTATAAAACACAGGCTTCACTGCCTTCGGTCTTTGAACAACTAAAGGTAAGGTCTAAACAAACTGAGACAGAAATCGGATTATCATTTTTTTTTTTTCCAAGGACTTAGCTTCATACAAAGTTTGGCATTGAAACCACAATGCCTTTCACACAAATTTAATAAAAACATTGATGATGAAATTAACAAATGTCTATTGACATTTTATCCCAACAATATTAAACTGGATACGGTTATCGTTCTCTTTCTGGATTAGAAATTGTATAATGCATGTTTTTATTGAATAGCTCTTCAATTGAATTCTCTTTCCTGATGAGAGTAAACTTCTTGTTTCTGGAGGAAGAAACCTGTTTTTGTAAATGTGTCTATATTCAAGCCAGAATGTTTAGTGTTCTGGCCAGGCGCAGTGTTGAAACTGGACCTGACTCTACCTCCACAAGCACAGCCACGTTCCACCCCATCCTTGACTGATGCAGCTTACACTGGAGCTACACCTCCATTCAAAAAGCTCCAGGTACACATTTTTCATTGCTCCTGAGCATCTGCATCTATAACTTTGGGTTTGGGTTATACATACACTGGCCCAATATTAACACAACACAAATCAACAACGCTATTGCAAATCAAAAACACAAAATATTTTCATTTTTGATTTGCAGTATCCATTTTTGACTTACCATATGGCCACTGATCCTATGAAATAAATAGCCAAAAAAATGACATCTTTGAGGAGCTTTTAAAACAGTTTAATCATATAAAAAATCATTACAAAATAACTTTGATTCGAGCGAGGCACACACAGCAAGAGAGAGAGAGTGCTGCTAAGTTTATTTTATTGTTTAATAAAAGCATCCATTTTTGAAAATGTGTATTGATTAAATAGCAAAATAAAGTGAATTACATCGAATATCTATTTTTCTATCAAAAAAAATATTTTTTGTGGAAGAAATAATTTTTTTTTTTACACAAATTATTATTTTATTAAATTGTAATTTGCCCTCCCTATAAGCGAACTAAGGAGGCCCCTACAAACCAATGGTTGTCATTTCAGCAGTTATTAACGTGCTGCTGTCAAAAATAATATAATTAGCCTTTACCTCGCCCGATTGCTACTGTCACCTACCCCTCCGAGAATTTTTATTTATTTTGTAAATTAGAACCTAAAAAAATAAACGAAACTACCCTCCAGTTTCAGAAAAAAAAGAATTAAAAAAGAAGAATGATAATGAGAAGAGACAAACTCAAGATGATTTTTAGTGAGGTGATTTTAAAGTGGTAACATCTTGTTGAGGTTAGAGATCTAACCTGGGTCTTTATTGAAAATAGGTTATTAAATATTAAGTTGAAAAGCTATCGCTACATTCCTGATGTGAAGGTTTAAAATATGAATACAATATGATAACTAATAATCAAACTCGTAACTAATTACTTGACAAATAAAGTAATCAATAGAGTAACGTCTAGGTTACTTGCGTAACCCCACGTTCCCTGAAAAGGAACCCCACATTCCCATTCGCATTGAATGGGAGCTAATCCCAGTGAGAGCGACAGACCGAACACTTTAACGGCAAATTGATTTGCATGCGTAGGTGATTGATTAGCAATCAGCCGGGTATAAAGCCAGGCGTATCTTACACTCACTATGGAATTTTCCAAGGAGCAGGACCTACATACCTCCCGGCACCTCAGATCCATGACTTCTAGGGCATGGCAGAAGGGTAACGGGATTAGGGTTAGTCGGGATAAGACAGACTGAATGGGAGCCTCTGTAAAGGGCCATGGCCAAAGTCAATCCTAACAGGCCGGCACTAAACGAAGCTGCAAAGGCTGTGATACCTGAATGAGAACTCCTTCTGACCCTGCCCTATCATTGATGGGGAAGTCGTCCAACACTGCGGCGAGACGACCAGAAGGATAGCACCCCTCAACCTGTAGGGAGGGGTGCGCGGAAATCGCGTTGAGGCCCGCAGAGTCATCGTTCTGCAAGACAAAAGTGGCAGAGATGGAAGTCATCGTTACTTACCAAGCAGGGGGGTGACGGGACGGTTCATACTAGCCGCCTGGAAGGGGAGCTGTATAGACAACATAGAAAGTAAGCGCCGAACGGGGAATTTCCCAGATCTGCACCCAGGCCGAGGCAAAGCCCCAACTACAGAACCTAGCAGAGCTGACTGCTCCGCTCAGTCAAATGCCGAAGGGTGGAGGAAAGGAGAGCCACCCGAAAAGAGGGGGGGGGGGGCTTGTGAGTAATGTACTGCTCTGGTAGGAGAGTACTGCAAGCTTACACCTGCTCCGTTCCCTGAGGGAGGCTGCCACCACTCAGGACCACGGAGGGAACAGTCCCAAGAGGAGCCAGGGACAGGGAGTAGAAAAGCCGGCAATGGGTGTTCTGACGGGAGGCAACAGGTCTACCTGGGCCTCGCCGAAGATGTCCCACATCTGCTCAATAGCCCGAGGATGGAGTCGCCATTCTCCCGCCGTGGGGTGGAACCTGGAGAGCAAATCTGCGATCCTGTTGCACTCCCCGGGGATGTGTACAGCTTGAACGACAAAAGTCTGCTCTGACTACAGAGGAGCAGCTGTTGGGCAAGGTAGTGCAAGGAGAGGGAGCGTACACTGTCCTGGAGGTTGAGGTACGCTACGGCCGCGGTGCTGTCTGTCCTGAGCAGCACATGATGACCCCGTAGGAGTGGGCCGAAGCGCCGCAGCACCAGGGTCATGCAACTAGCTCGAGACGGTTGATGTGCCAGCGAGATAACAATCCGTTCCAGGAACCGGACTCTCAGTGGGAACCGCAAACGGCGCCCCAACCAGTCTTGGAGGCATCGGTGGAGACCACCTCTGGAGATGTTCGCTAGGGGCACTCCGAATCGCAGGAAGCGCACTGACTTCCAGACCTAGGTGAGGGAGACGTAGAGCTCCCCGACGCCATGCCCAACTTGGAACTTACAAGAGAAGCCATAGCTGAAGTGGTCGCATTTGCAGGAGCCCGAGTGGAATGACTAAGGCAGCGGCCGCCATATGCCCCAGGAGCCTCTGAAGTAACTTCAGTTTGACCACTTGTCAAGAGGACACCACCGACAAGGCAGCCAGCAAGGCCTGGAGGCGATCTACCCCAAGTGCGCCCGTATGCTCTTGGAGTTCAGCTCCATCCGAGAAAAGAGATGACTCTCACCGGAGTAAGGCGGCTCTTTTCACAATTGACCTTCAGACCCAGACGGTTTAAGTGCGTGAGCACTTCGTCAGACTGAGGAAGAAACACCCCAGACCGCAGGGCATGCGAGTCCGCTATTTTCAGGTAGGAAATGAGTTCTTCCCAAGGGGAGCTGGGTCGGTGTCTTGACCCGGAAAGAACTCTTATCCTCCCGAGATGCCAACCTCAGGGGAGCTTTTACTAGAAAGTCTCGTCTGCCTTCGAAAACCTCCGAGGTTGGCTGCACGAGCCACAAGGCGACATTTCACACAAGACACTCAATTTACAACCACCACTCCAGATCGACCCTGTGAAATTTAGTCCAGGTAATTAGCATCAGTTAATTCAAATTATTTGAGCCTCAAATCTAGAAACACTGTGATGCTCTTTTTACTGAGCCGTAGTTACATTGTGGGAAATTTATATTGCAACCTTCATGAAAGAGAGACCACCACTTCTTTTTGTCCACTTAAAGCGCTGGCCATGAACAAAACACAAGAGAAGCAATGAAAGCTTATTGTTTGTTGTGTGTTTAGAGAGTTTTGTAAAGCAAAAATGCGCAGTATCCTACTATTTTAACAAACATAACCCAATTCACTTCTGGCATATGTATTGTTCATATTACTTCTGTTCATTTTTACAATAACTGTGTACTTTCAAAAGATGAGGCAGGTAAAGGAAGTAATAAAGAAATGGGAGACATTCTTGCATTAAAACAAACAAAAGATGGCCACACAAACTTCATTGTCTACTATGAAACTGTGTTCCCAAAATGAGCAATCAGTTATAATAGCCAGAAGTTCATGATTTGTTCAGATGATAAAAACAAAATGTGCAAAATAACAGTGATGTTAATGCCAGATTTTTAGGTCATGTCAATTCCTTTTCCTTATTATCGGTTTCACCTGTCTCTCCTCTGTTCCACCCGTGGACATCATTGCTCATTACCCTGGTTCTATTTAGGAGCATCTGTTTGTCTGTTCTGTGATCTACTAAAGCATTGTAGCGCTTCTGTCATAGTCTAGCGAGGTTGTGTTGTGTATTTCTGTTACCTGTCCAGCCATCAGTTTTCTGCTCTGCTCACGGTGAATAGCGCCTCCTGAGATCTGTGTGTCCTGCCAGTGAGAGCTTTTCTATTCCTCATTTTTCCTGGCAATTCTAGGCTGCCAGTGGGGAGAGCCTTTTCATTCCTCAATTTTCTGGCCAGCAGCTTTGGTTTGGAGAGAAGGGATATTTGTGTGTTTGTGGACATTTTAATACGATTATTGCAACTCCACTTCTGGATGCTACTCACAGTTATGTTACATGCTGTGTGCGGCTACTTTACCTGGATCTGAAGACATGGTTGAACGCACATTAATCGTCTTGCTTCAGGAAACATGTCAAGAAATCCGCACCTATTAACAAATGAAAGGTTCTTTGGTGTTGCTGTAATAATTATTTGATTACTGGGGTGAAAGGTTACATACATTTATATTTAGTGGTCCAGAAGGGCTGCTCAGTTTTGGGGAACTAATGTGAAATAACAACACTTTTCTTTATTAGATCAAAATGTTATATAAATTAAAACATAATAATATCAAAAGAAAACAAAAATAATAATATCAAAAGTTTGTAAATGTTTATTAGTGTAATAAACACAGCATTTATTTCTGAAAAAATATGTGACCAAAAAAATCAATCCATCAGTCAAGGAAAGTGCCTCCTCCACTGGAAGCATGGGTTATTTCCTGCTTTCAGAAATGGAGCAGGAGGTTAGGCACCTGCTGAAGACACCTACTGAACCACATGGTTAACTGTAGAATGGCATGACAGCAGTGGAAGCACATTCTGAATTTACAGTGTATCAGACGTTTAGTAAATCTTTTTTCATCAATGAACAAAATGGCCAATTTAAATTAATTTGGGGTCAATCATGAGCTCCCCTGATGGTATTACATGACCTGCATTTTTCAACACTGAGAACACATCTATTCAAAACAAAATCTTCAGCTCCATTTGCAGAAATGCAGCCCTACACATTCAAAGAACCCCCACTATGCTTCACTGTTGCCTGCACCACATATCTATGTTTGCATACTTAAGAGTTATGACATTTTGGCTTCAACTCTTCCATGAAGAAAACCTTCTGGCCAGTAAATAGGTTTAGCCTCCTACACAGTTGCTTCTGTTCCTGTTGATAACTGGGTTTCAGTTATTGATGATCATTAGCAGCTGTTTGGTAGAATTGATGAACTATACTACTGACTATCTTCTTCTTTTCCTTTCGGCTGTTCCCAGTTTAGGGGTCGCCACAGCGAATCATCCTTTTCCACCTAACTCTGTCCTCAGTATCTTCTACTCTTGCACCAACTACCTTCATGTCCTCTTTCAGCACATCCATATATCTTGTCTTTGGTCTTCCTCTTGACCTCTTGCCTGGCATCTCCATCTCCAACATCCTTCTACCAATATAACCACTATCCCTCCTCTGCACATGTCCAAACCATCTCAACCTGGCCCCTCTGACTTTGTCTCCAAAACAACCAACCTGAGCTGTCCCTCTGATGTGCTCATTCCTAATCTTGTCCATCCTCGTCACTCCTAAACTGAACCTCAACATCCTCATCTCTGCTACTTCCATCTCTGTCTCTTGTCTCTTCCTCACTGCCACAGTCTCCAACCCATACATCATAGCTGCTCTCACTACTGTTCTGTACACTTTTCCTTTGATTCTAGCTGACACTCTTCTGTCACACAACACCCCTGACACTTTTCTCCACCCACTCCAACCTGCCTGCACTCGTCTCTTCACCTCTTTTCCACACTCCCCGTCACACTGGACTGTTGACCCCAAATACCTAAACTCCTGCACCTTCTTGACCTCAGCCCCCTGTAACCTCACTGTTCTATTTCCCTCCCTCTCGTTCAAACACATGTATTCTGTCTTGCTGCGACTGACTTTCATTCCTCTTCTTTCTAGAGCTGACCTCCAACTTTCCAGGTTTTCCTCCACCTGCTCTCTGCTCTCACTACAAATCACAATGTCATCTGCAAACATCATTGTCCACGGAGATTCCTGTCTGACCTCATCTGTCAACCTGTCCATCACCATAGCAAATAAGAAGGGACTCAAAGCTGATCCTTGATGTAGCCCCACCTCCACTTTGAACTCCTTTGTCTGACCTACAGCACATCTCACTGCTGTCTTACTTCTCTCATACATATCCTGAACTATTCTGACGTACTTCTCTGCCACTCCTGACCTCCTCATACAGGACCATAGCTCCTCTCTCGGCACCCTGTCATACGCTTTTTCTAAATCCACAAAGACGCAGTGCAGCTCCTTCTGACCATCTCTGTACTTCTCCATTAACAATCTCAGAGCAAAAATTGCATCAGTAGTGCTCTTCCTGGGCATGAAGCCATACTGCTGCTCACAAATATCCACTTCCCTTCTTAGCCTAGCTTCCACTACTCTTTCCCAAAGTTTCATTGTGTGGCTCATCAACTTTATGCCTCTGTAGTTGTTACAACTCTGCACATCACCCTTGTTCTTAAAGATTGGTACTAGGACACTTCTCCTCCATTCCTCAGGCATCTTCTCACTCTCTAAAATCCTGTTGAATAACCTAGACAGGAACTCCACTGCTGTCTCTCCTAGACACTTCCACACCTCCACTGGTATGTCATCTGGACCACAGCCTTTCCACTCTTCATTCTCCCCAGGGCCTTCCTCACCTCATCCTTTCTAATCTTTTCAACTTCCTGCTCTACAGCATTCACCTCTTCCTCCCTTCTTTCCCTTTCATTCTCCTCATTCATCAGCTCCTCAAAATGCTCCTTCCATCTTCTCAGCACACTCTCCTCAC
>SRMA01025448.1:51467-67207 GCA_007224835.1 Danionella cerebrum | reverse complement strand
ACTTATCAGGGCTCTAGAGTGCGACCAATTTGGTCGCATATGCGACCTAATTTCTCAATGGTGCGACTAAAAAAAATCAGAGGTTGCACCGGTGCGACCCGTCGTTCGAGGGGTAAAAAAAAACGAAACTCCGTCTACGGCCGGTCCGCCTCCTGCGCGCGGCTCACAACACGCGTATCACCCATTCATGCGCCTCAATACGCGCCTATCGCGGCAAGCGCGCCGCTCAATTCGCGTTTACCGCGCCGCTGAAGCCTCAGACGCGCGCAAACGCGTCTTTGCATTGACTTAACATGGAAACCCTCCGCGCTTACCGCGCGAACCGCGTTCGATGTGAACGTACCTTTACAGCGGCAGGCAGCAGCAAACAGATCATCAGACGAGGCTGAGATGAGAATTAAGTTTTACGTTGCCTACAATATTACAAAAGAAGAACTCCCCTTCACTAAATTCAAGTCCGAAATAATTCTTATGAAGAAAAATGGCTTGAACGTAAACCCGACGTACAGCAATGATGTCACGCGCACCCAATTTATAGGAGACATCGCAGATACATTGAAAAAAAAGACGTCTGTGCAAATTGTGAATGCACAAAGGAATGCATCATTGTGTACAGTCGTATCTTGAGGAAAGGAAGACCGGTGAATTGAACACATTGAGGTCGAGCATGCTCATGCCCAAGGTAAGCCATGTCATGTCATGGAGCCTATGTCAATAATATGCCTACCGTCTAATTACTGCATTAACCATAATATTCTGATACTTAAAAATGAAAAAATAAATAAATAGGCTGCATTATAAACTCTTGATCTGGGTAGTAAATGGTATTATCGTTTTTATTTGTATTTGCTGCTCTTAGGGACCAAAATCAGTTTAAAGTTTAAATTTCAGCTCAGTAAAGCACTTTTTCAGTAAGTTTTAGTTACCTTTCTTGTGGAATTGTGCTTCAAATAAAGAACTTTATTTTGACCAGGTTGTTAGTTAATCATTTACAAGTCAATATTGTCTATGGACAGTGATTTAAAAAAAATAAATGAATAGATGACTAAAAAAAGTGAACTTGTGAAAATGCGGTGTTAAATGTGATGCAGTTGAAAATTTGGGTGCACCTAACTTTTGTGCTGGTGCACCTAAGAAAAAAATTTAGGCGCACCAGTGCAACCAGTGCAAAAAGTTAGTCTAGAGCCCTGACATGTATTTCGTAGTCCCTCTGACTCCGTCCTGACCGCACTCCGCTGTAGCGTATTTTTCTACTGAAGGCGCTAGTGTCTTTTTCCAAGAGAAGAACATAGTTATGGAAGGAAATGAAGGTTCATTTATTTTGTAAGGGCATCTTACAGTCACAGAGCTTCTACCTTCCTTCAGCACGTCCAAATGTTTTGACGTTTTCTGCGATAGGTAGCATTTTCCTCTGCCTTTCTTTCATAAATAAAATGATCATCTCTGTGGTTAATGTGACGAATGTTCTCTTTTAATCGTTTCACTCGTTTCTCTTTTTCATGTAAATAAATAGAAAAGGAAAACAAATGTTTTGTTTTATTTGCATTTAATAAATTAATATGATTCGAATAGATCATAGCTTTTTTAGATCATAGAAATTTCAGAAAAACTTAACTAAATAATTGTCACAGTCTGTTTCTCAGTCTGCAGCTGCTAATTCTGCTCTTGTCACAAATCTGTTTCAATGCGCTTGGAAGGTGTGCTTTTCTAAGGTGATGTGTGGCACAGTCCCGGCAATCAGGATGGGTGAAGTTATAAAAATTAAGTTTTGGAAAGCATTTCATCATCCTTAAGTTCACACAAGGACCACTATTTTCACAATACTCCTATTAAAAGATTATAAGACAATTGTAAGGTTTGTAGAATCAGAGATTATTAGATTGTGTGCCCTTTTATTCTGCTCTGAAGGGTAAGGGACTATTATTCTTTTATCAAATACTTAAAAGCTGCCCTCCACCCCTCAGGATAAACATATATCCACCTATTACTTTTCTCCCAGCTCTTAGCAAATTGATCACTCAAAAATACAATAACAATAACCCCAAGGCACACTTCCAAACCTTTAACTTTACCCCAACCACAAACCACCGAAAGCCTGAGTGAGCTGTTGCCATTCTAAACTATGTTCAGGTAAGTAAAAGAACCGAACCCTGAACACGTATCAAAACTCCTCCTTAACATCAGTGGGTATGTGCCTGCTGACCCACATCAAGGTATTAATAAAACATCCATGTTCAGTCAAATGTAAAGCTGCCTGCCGCAATTTCAACATGTATGACCCCACTTCCCCTCTGTGCACTGCAAGCCCAAAGAAGGTATATAGAAGCATAAATAAGACGTAATGTTGATCGTGATCCTCTGTTGCTCCTGATTTGGGGTTACATTACAAGTTCAGAGAAATTAGCTTTTGGAAGAGCTTAAACTACCGTTTTCTTAGTAAAGGCAGCTGTTCCTCACAATCATATGAATTATTAGTCTGAGATGTGGAGTAAAAATGTACAAACTTTCAACTCCGGCAGAGCTAAATACCACACAACAACATCCAGATGGCAGTTAATTCTGCCAGACCCAATTTCATGAAATAACATTCGTGCTGGCTTTAGACATCATCCCACGAAGGGCATTAAAAAGTCTTGAAACTGGTCAAATTTCAAATTTTTTAATTGTAACCCTATGATTTCTATTAGAATACATGAAGTGTTTAATTTATATCTAGAACTCTCCATCTTCCATTACTGTTCCAATGCAAGATTTTAGCTGTTAAATGTAGGAAAGTTCATTTAAGTGTTGATTTTGGGGAAAACCACTTTAAAATTAAGATAAAAGATCTGAATCTGGATGGTGCAGTGTTGAAAAATGAATTACAATCAATTAATTTCTCCGAATTTTTGGTCCAAAGTTTCGTGCCACAATGACCCTTGATCAAAAATCATGGGCTCCAATGAGAGCTTACACATCTGACCAAACGAAAAAGAGTTCCGCACAGCCATATCAGATTCATTTTTTGCAAAAAAACAACTAATGAAAGCTAACTCTAGGATGTAAAAGATCCATTTGGAAAGAAATAGCTTTTCACTGCTCAACAACCATGATTTTTTTCTGTTTTTTAATTTCTAAACAATCCTCATCAAGCCTCATCAATTCTTTTTCCAACAAACCTGAACAATCTTTGATAATCCTCCATATTTTATAGTAGTAAATAATGGCGGAAAAAAATAATTGTATAAACCACTACGTCACATTATTCTATTAAATAATTTAATGAGGGCACAGTAGTAGAAGCCAAGTCACCAGTTACATCCAAATTTATTCAAAAAAAGCATAACGGCACACCACTAAGTGTCTATGAGCAAATATGTTGACATGTGGATGACTGTTCGATAACAAAATCCCACTGGTAACCACCATTTGGTCACAGCTTAGATTCTGTCATGGCTCCCGCGCAAACTGCCCTTCTTCATCGTCCATTTTCACATGTTATAATAGGACCAGGTTTTAATGAGGCGATCTCAGCCAGCATGAGCTGAATCTCTGCTGCAAGTCTGCTTGCACCCTGTCACCGTTCAGGAGAAAGAGACAGATTGCACGTCATTGTCATAATAGGTCTCTTGGCTATTAATAGTCAGCCTTGAGATGAGCCTCCAGTTTTGGAATCGACTAAAAATAAGAGAAAGTGAGAGACCGCCACCAGTAGCTACTTGAGACATCAAGACAGGCACAAACAAGTACAAAATAATCCATAGGTGTCCTTCAGACTCACTTTAGACTGTCAAGGCATAATTAAAGAGTGTCTCTTGCTAACCACTCATTACCTTGTAATTTGCCCTTGTTGCGCATCAATCTGGTGCAGGATGGAAGGACGGCCCATTTCCTGTGCACACCGGTATAGATTTGAAGAAATGCTAAGTGAGATGTTGTTACCAGCAAACAAGAGTCCTAGGAGATCAAATTCCAAACAAGTGGATTGAATTGAATAGTAATGAATATTTAAACTTGTCCAATCCTAGAGTGGACAACAAAATCAAGCTAGGTGCAAGGATGACATACTTTTTATTATATTTCCATCTAAATGAGAAGGTTACAAATTTGACTAGTGGACTTTGTGGGTGAAGTTTGCATGTTCTGGACAAGCATGGTTAGGTTTCTGCTGTTATCTTCTACATAGGAATAAGTGGGTAGAGAATGAAGCATTGACTAAAGGTCGTTTCCTATTCTGACTTTCTCAAAGGGAATAATTGATAACATTTCTTTCTCCCTTCAACAAAATAATGATCATCTTCTAAACCCTCATCACGCGGCCTTCACTTCCTGTGAATTCAATTTCATACAGCACTGAGTTTTAGAAAGGATGTACAGATCAGTCATCCAGTTGCTGAGGCGACGCAGGATGTGTTCATTGACATTTTGTCATTAAATGTGACCGACTTGTGGGATTCAGTTCCACATTTAATGCTGAAGAAGAATACAAACCCCATTTGGCTGAGAACCATTTCTTCAGACTTGGAGAAGCAGTGCACAATGGAGGTCCTGGTCTGATTAAGCATACGATGCGAAAAGCAAAGGTGAAATCATGTGACCACCAAACTGGCTGCACCTGGATATACAGTCCATAAAAATATTAATCAGGACATGGATCCCCCTGCATCTGAGGTTACACTACTAGCTGAATTATCCTCTCCAGGACATTGGAATATCCTTCAGATGGAATACACTCATTGGACCCTCTTCTTGAAAAGAGGGACCAGCAAAAGCACAATCAATAATAGTCACATATTGCTACATATGTAGGACAACAAAAACATCTATGGACCTGAGGGAACTCACGGCAGATTACATCAATTTAAACTAGAAAGAATACCCAGACTGCATCAAATAACCTTAATTACTAAGAGATAAATACAGCAGATGGGAATTCTACCAGATAATATTCTGCAATATTGTACCATTATGTGAGCAGTCATAAGTTTGTAGGCAATACACAGTGTTGTTTTTCTCCAAAACTGGGGTTTAGTTTACAAAACATCATGCAGATGTTCATGTGACTGAATATGATGGAACATACACGAAAGACCACCTAAAAATGGTTAAATGTCTAAAATATGAGTTAATGAGACAAAATTGCCATGGTATATTGGAATCAGCATCACTAAGTCAAACTTGGCAATGCTTAATCGATTGAAGTTCATTGTTTGGATGTTTGGAAGCTACTCAAAAAGCTAGAAGAACTTTCAAACAAGTAAAGGAACAAGTCAAGCAATCTAAGGTCATTGCAGAGATAATTGAATTACACAATGATTACCAATGATTGGGTCTGCTTTAGATAAAAAAAGGAACTTCAGGTGTTTGATGTGGTAACTTTCCATCTCAAAACCATTCATAAATATGAGGTTGGCTGGAACACTTTAGTGCCGTTTAAAAATAGTATATTCCAAAATTAGTTGATTTATTGTATTTGGTCAATGCTTTTATCCAAAGTGACTTTTATAACAAGGAAGTGATACATTTTATCAATTCTTGCTGCCCCAAGGAAACAAACCTGTGACCTTACACTTGTCAGTCTAATGACTGAGCACCAGGAGAGCCTCATTGTATGATAACAGAGGATTGGATGGGACCTCTTCGATTGAGGTATATGAATTTAAAAAAGTTGCCGAGACTCATATTCAAATTAATTTCCCATCAAATGTCCAACCCCAATGCTCAAGAAAAATGCTGCATCATCACAAATGTTCTCCTTCTATAAATAACCCCACGTCAACACAGGAACCAACTGTCTGTCTGACTCTCATGAGGCAGAGACGCTCTGGCCCCAGCATAAATCACTAAAGAGATTAGCATAACTCCATGGTCTTCATTGGAGACAACGGCCGCTAATCCCTGCTGATCTGATTGGATTAACACACTAAGGCTGTCCCGGCTCATAGGGACATGATGGCTCGCTATGCAATAATGCAATGACTCAACAGACATTCATTCCGTGACCAACTGACCTTAATATAGATCTAGTGTACAAACATATTTATATTAAGCAATCTTTGACATTAGTTACATAAAACAGGCATAAACCGATGAGTGAGTTTTAGAACCACAGAAAAGGATCAAATCAGTGCAGCGTTCATGTCAAGGGTAACCTTTAGTTGATTAAGTTCAATGCAGCAAAATCCAGGATTTAGCTAATAGTCAGCTTCCAGTTTCTATTAGTTAACCCTAGTCTGCGGCCATTAACAAGCAAGCAGCCCTGCCTTCAAAAGTCTGTGTGATACTCCCATCAACTGAACCATTGAGGACGCAGTGGACATTTTTTAATTATTGCAGACCAACCCAACAGTCAGTGTAATCCAAGGTTAGCAATGGCAGTTAGATTTTTGACAACTTTTCACCATTTAGCATCTCTAAATCAACTAAAACATGTGTGTGAATTTATGAAGTACACATTGTATTTTGTTTTCAATTACAATTTAATATAAAATTTAAATTGGACAAAAATGCATAATTTATTATTCTTACAGCACTATTTTTATTAATAATAAGACTGATTTTTAAAAAATCGTAAATCAATGTTTTTTTTGTGGAAAAAGTCTAATACCAAATAACATCCACAAACCTAATATGAATGACGAGTTCTTGCAGAATTTCGGATAAAAGTTAAATGGCTGTAGAATGTGGTCAAACAGTCAAGTTTCAATTTAAAAGCAAAAAAATTATCAACACTAGAGCTGCAAGCAACATCCTGAGATAAATCACCAAAAGTAAAAGTGAGGTTGAACAGAAAAGTCCTCCAATTACCTGCAAAGTGTGTCTGAGTGGCTCTCACTGAACCGTGAGCCATCACAGCCTGACAACATCTGATTCAATTTAGCACTGAACCTCCTACTTCTCACCGCCGCCACAGAACACTGCTCATCCAGAGCCCTTTCAGGTTCATGTCTTCAACAGGAAATCCCAGCTCTTGTGGGCTCCGGATTTCATGAAACCACATCCATTGATGAAGCATTCTTTATTAGCAGAATATGGTAATTATTGTGGGGGTTTGCATTAAAAGAGACACTAAAATCCTGCTCTTAGAGAAGCTTAGAAAAGACACAAGAGTCGATGCAGCAAGCACAGACAGAATATAAAAGTGGAGGAAAGTCTGTGCGAATTTGGCCCTCATTTGTCTCTGTGGACAGGTAGTTAGCGGCTTTCCGCTGTTCTGTTCCCTCACAAGCTGCTGTCTTGTCTTTCTGGCTCACACTAAATCACATCCTGCAGCAAGCGCACTATTACTAGTCGGTGCACCTTTTCTAGATTGCACGAGTGCTGCAAAGAGGATTCACCCAGTGAGGCTCTATTTATAACTATTGATCCTATAGTTTCCTGACCTCTCATCTTGGTATGGCTTAGCTTTACTCGCCACAGTTCCCTTGGAAATTCCACCAAGTTCAACCACAGTCACTGATTGGATTTTTTTGTGCTACTATCCAATTCTGGTTCCACTTGGTGAAATCATAGTGAATGTGAAAATTGATATGAAATAAGTACCACTAAGGGAATAGAGACATGCAGGACTAGCAGCCTCAAAATAGTAGTAGCTCAATCAATTAATTTCCCTTATAAAACTTTAGAAGAGCTTATTAAAAAAGCTCCCTCTGCAGTGTGAAATATTAATTTTTAATCTGTCAAACTAGTCTGTGAATAGGATGACTAGAATTTCCAGATTTCACAAAGAAATTCCAAAATCCTAGTAGTGTTGGGGTTGCCAAAGATGACATAAATACACTGATTTATGTTGTGTAATGAATTTTTGATGGATGTTGATATATACTAATGTGTTATGAGAGGAACAAAAGAGTGCATGGCAATAAAATACAAACACAAATTAAAACATTAAAAACAACAGTTTTCTTGGTCACATGACTTTGTGATCGTAAATGGCCGAAACTGATAATGTGATAAGTTGCACAGATACAATATAAGTTAATGTGGTATTTGAAAGTATTTCAATTTCTGCTGTCTTTTAATTGTACTTTTGGAAAAAAAAAAACTCATCTTCTAAACCCTCATCCTCATCTAAACACACACCTGATATTATGACTCAAATTAAAATAGTTTTAAAATATAGAATCAATATTAAAAAAAAATATATATCAGTCTCTGGTAAAAGTTTGGATTTCAATATTAATCCATCACGGTTTTGTTTAGGCTACTAAATAAAACCATACTCTATTATAGCCATCCAAAACATAAACTATTTTAATTTTCACAGCTGATCCACAACATATATTCTTGATTATATTCAAAACTTGACCATTTTAAAAGCAATTTGTCAAAATGTAGAAACCCACTGCACTACCCCCCCCCCCCTTATGGGTGGTTGATTTTCCATCACAGTCAGTTCTATAATGACTGTGATGGAAAATCAGGCTGAAGATCTGTCGCACAGATTATCAGAAATTATTTCCAGAACAAATCCTCTTATGACTGATCAAGACCATACCTAGCTGCAACATCCCACTACAGTTCCCAGTGGATCCTGAGACCCAAATTTAGCACAAAGCAGCTCTGTGTAAATCTGTCACCATGCTGCCTGATCCAGATCTATGATAGCCAGCATTTCAGCACATCTCCACTCTGAACTGCACATCAGGCCCCAAAAGACAATGCTGTAGTGCAACTTAAGTAACTTGTAGACAAATGAATGGCATTACAATCTAATTAATCTAGTAATGGTAAGATTGAGGGATTTACAACATTGTGTCCCCCTAAATCATTAATACGAGCATCTCACATGACATGCAGATGAAGTAACCGGTCTGTTGTCAGGGGCTACAGACAGTTTGGACTTTAACGATTTTAATCCATGTTTGCTAAGGGGTTAAGCAAAGGTATAATACAAAGTCTTTTTCTAGATTCTTTGTATGGCCATATCTAATTTTAAAAGATCCACATTTTTGAAAAACGCTTAGTAATTAGTCATTTATTTACCATTTACTAAAAGCTTATAATATTGAGTGTGTGTGCATGCATGTGTTAGGGTTCTGGGATGTTTTAATTATTCAAACCAACACATCTTCCCTGGAGTCAATCGATTTCAATTGACTGTGCTGTCAATCGGTTAAAAAATTAATTAAATGCACATTGTTTTGCAATTAATCGCTATTAAAAGACTGACACTTTTGGATATATAAATGTTAAAGGTTAATAATTACTGTAAACTCAAGACATAGAAACAATTCAAAATCTGATTGTTTATTGAAACTTTTATTTAACTTGTAACAAAGATTTTCTCATGTGAACAACATACCTGCAATAAACCATCAATGTCCTCCATATTGGCTTCAAAGCCATATTTATTATAGTTTAGTGATCACAAAAACAAATATAAACACAAATGGAAAAATAAAAGACATATGGAAAACCTGAATAACATAAGACTTCTCTAAAGGAGGAGGAATAAACTAAACTAAATGAACGAATGACCAGACTTTGCTCACAAACTCACTGTAGTCACACAGAAAATTTGCGTTGCGGGAAAACAGAATGAGCGATCATGTGACAGAACTCCGATCAGATGACCAAGGCACAGGTAAAAACACAGAGAAAACTATGAAATTGGCAAAATGGCAGAAAAAAAAGGCCTGAATAAAACCGATTGGGACAAATAGTCCCTCCTTGGTCTTATCCATACTTCTTTGCACGTTGAACACACGGAAATAAAAAAAAAAATAAAAAAAACCCAACTGCATTAATTGCCTTAGATTATGTTAATACATCAAATATTTTAAATTATTTGGAGCGTTAACATGCTAATTTTGAAACCACTAGCACATACTTATTGTTGATGAGAAAGAAGAGACAAATAAACTAGTTACCAAACAAAAAATAAGTTTAGATCATGCAGCAGCTTCAGTTGTGAAGAATGTATTACTCTATTAAATGAGAAAAAAACAACTGTAGACTTGTTTCAAATATTTACTTCAACCACACATTCAACAATAAAATAATGCACACACAAACACCGCAAAGCCATTGACCCAGAGCAATATGTGTGCAAATGTTCATTTGTTTATTCATATGACTGAAGATTGCTCCTTTTTTGGACTGTGTGCTCCTTGAGACTGTTTTGTGCTCGACCTCGAAAGTCATGTTTAGTTGCACTGTGCTAATAATCAACATATTATTTCAGCCTCCAATACAAACACACTATAAAATCACAAACACAAAAAATGAGCCTAGACTAGTCATTTTGAAAAGATCTCTTCATGCAATTGCATCCTGGACTGAAACTATCCTCATTGCATTTCTGGTTAAGAATTAAATTACTCTCAGTTTCCCCTTATCTATAAACACACTTCAATAGGACATTCCCTAAATGGTGGAACAAATAATGAGCTTTTACAGTAGAGTTTATGATCATTTTAACAAGTAACCACCTCACTAAAATCTAACAGGGAGAATATTTAACAGATGTTTTAGGTGAAAGTCAACCTGTGACTAAAGATAGAGCTCTAAACATAGAACAAACTCTTCTTGTTAAATTTTTATTTTTAAATCATAAGTTAAGGGTTTCATCCTCGTCCCTTGTTGTATGTTTAAAAGTAACGTAAGCTTCAGAATCTGCAATGTCTGTTTTTTTTCTCTCACAAAAGACGTTCTGTTTTCTAGCAAACTTTGCACTCGCCCGAGGAATCTAATCTCGTCTGAATGTGGATGTCTGAGGCCATGTCCGCACATATCTAGTAGGGGTGTAACGGTTCACGGGGATGTATTGAACCGTTTTGGTGTGGCCTGTTCGGTTCGGTCCACTTGCGTACCATTTCGGTATATTTTTTTATTAAATAGTATAAATGTATTATTAGCCTGATATTAAGCGCAGCAGAACAATGTTCCTAGGCGAGTTTCCGCACTGACGCTATTGAGTGACGCACAGTAGAGCTGCACAAGTAGCTCTGAGAAATGTTATCATGGCAACAGCTAAAGAGAAGCCAGAGCTTGAAGACCCTCCCACCCCACTAGGGTATCCTGTATGGGAACACTTTGGCTTCTCTGTTAAAATACATAACGGGGATAGATGAGTGGATAAATTTAAAGTTGTATGCCGGCATGTTCCACGGAGATCGGGCATATGGCAGGCAACACATCTAACATGTTAACGCACTTAAAGCGGCATCATCTGAATGTGAATATCATGAACGTGAGCTCTCCAAAACACTGTACCGAACCGAATACGATTTTAGCGTACCGTTACACCCCTAATATCCAGGGTTTTTTTTAAACAGTTTTTTTCTAACACCATGAACAAAAAAACAACATCCACTTGTGTCTGTTTAAAATAAATAAATTAAATAAACATCTCCACAGACAAACAAACACCCCTGAAACATTATTAAAACCAACAGGTGGCAGTTGATTCAGGACGTTTTCATAATTGTTTGGTGATCTGTTTGGTGATTAAATCGGAAACATGCGCATGTAATCCTGTAAATGCTGTGAACCACAATAGCGGAACAAACAGCAACATAATCCTTGCTCAGGTCGCCATATCACTTGCTGTTTGTAGACACAGTGGTGACCGTGTGAAGACAACGACAAACTCCACCCCCTGAACACCCATTTACCCGGAACCCGGGTGTGGAGGGTTTCAAATCTGATTCACCTTGACCGGAGCTTTAAAAATGTGCAGTAACATGAAAACTGTGCTGCACATTTTTTACATGTGGATACACGTTTTTTGAGTAAAATGTGTGATTTGGACAACATGAACTTGCCATATAAACTCTGTCACGCCAGAATCCAAGCTTTCAGTCAAATGATTGTAACTCGTCCTAATCAGCACATGACATGAGAGACGTCGTCTGAGAAGAATTCTAACTCAAATGTAGTTTGGGAACAGGGCTATTGATCTTAAGCAGCTTTTCAAGTTTTTCAAAGCAGTTGTTGCTATAAACATCCCAACAACTGAACTGCTATAGAACAGATATTTTACATTGAGAAATCCAACTTTACTATGAAAATACATTTCAGAAACACCCTGTGGACAAAGTCTGAATCATGCTTTACTTCAAAAATCAGGATTCCTTATTTAGCAATTTCTACCCATTCATTAACTATGTGTAAGTTGAGAGTTCTAATACTTTAAAAGACCCCATTTTCAAGTCAAATCATGTCATACTGTCAATTGGGGGATTAAATAGGTTAAACTGGCTAATTACTAAAAGTACACTGGAATGTTTCTCTGTTTTTCTGAGAATTTCCCCAGGCAGAATATGAAAACCCCTAGAAAAGAAGCCAGGAAAGTGAAAGGTGAGGCGAGTTCTAGAATGTATTCTAGCACTTATATCTTAGAAACATGAGTCCCAGTGTCTGCTATCACATTTATTATTGCAACTTCCATAAACACAAAGAGAAGTCTTTAAGTTGTCTGCAATAGCAATGTTGTTTCAGCTCTCCCTGCAGGCCTGTTAAAACATACCCCGCTGAGCGTTTGACTGGTTATCTGGTTACACAGCTGGAGCACTTCCTAGTGCAGACACAGAAACTGCTCTGGTTTTCTGACCGTTGAGACAATAAACACAAGTGTGTCACTTCATTTTGTGGTCAACTTAGAGAAATGACGCAAAGGGTAAAAATGAGGTTATTTAGTGGTTCAAGCTTTGAGTTATGAAGTGAGAGGTTGTAGGTTCAAGGAATGAACAGGGTGGAAATAGTTTACTCCAAATTCTTCTAGTTGTTCCTAATGTCAAGATGATGTAAGAGAATGATTCAATTTTGTAACGGACGGATCCACTGTGAGCTTAAAGAGGACCCTGAATGAGAAAAAAATAAAATCAAACAGTGTACACCGCTGGCCTATTATGATCAAAATCCATCCAATAAATTTATGCTAATCTATACAAGTTTTTTGTTAAGTCTCTATGCCCTTATAGACATCAAAGGGCCATGATACACAGGGTGTTAACATGATATTTTCAGAGATTGACGTGTTGAACATTATTCAGGAAAATTTTTATTGTCTGTTACATTTAATTTGGGGTAAAACTGGGTAATGTCAATTTTTTGCTCGCAATTTCTGACATGATAAATTTCTTAGGTTGTTTATTTTTATTCTTGTATGGCTTCTATGACTCGTCTGTATTTTTATGTCCATGAGCATTACCTATAAAGAGAAGATGTGTTGTATTAATTATTAAGGACACCTAACTCTTGACGCGTTCAGTCAAGTTACAAGACCGCATAGTAGTTTGGAGTTCAGAATGGTTCATAAGTGTTCGTTTCTGTGGTGCAAATGTGCTCAGGAGATGCATGGCTTTCCCTGTGATGGTCAAAGCTAAACTCTGGCTTCGAGCACTTGGTTGGCCACCAACAACCAGACACGTTGACTTGAAACTATGAATTAGATATGTTTTCCTTAAGAAAGTAAGGAGAACTGGAGAAGAGTGAACCTGGGTATTTCCAATCAACACAGTTTGGGTTTGTCTGGCGATTTGTCTGGCAGTTCCAATTCAGGAGGACCTCTATCCCCATATTCAGAGTGGGTATATGTGCCCTTCTTTTTAAATATTTGTCATGCATGCTACATTAATCTTGTCACTGTCCATTTTAAGAGTAAACATCATGAACATTTACTCTTAACTGTTGCTCACGCCTCTTTCCACCAAGCCACACCCCAACCTTCTCTTCTCAGGCCGATGACACTTGAAACAGGTGGGGCTCATGGCCCTTTAAGAAACCTCCTACCATACAGTTAAGAGACCCTCATGCCACACAAATACATAGATGAAATTCAAATGTACATAACACAAAATTAGTCTAATAGGTGATTTGTGTACATTGGGGAAGCATCATCACCTGCAGTGACAAGTTTTTAGAAGCCTAAACCATCAGGAAAGTGGTTATTAACATGGTTCTATGTCTTTTTAAAGATCAAGCACGTTCAATAAAGATTTTCAATCACTTAAATGTACCTATATATATATATATATATATATATATATATATATATATATATATATTTATTGTTAAGACAGCAAACATCTTCGCTCAATTGCTCACTCTGTTTACAAGCTCTGTATTTGGCTAGTCTATAATGCTCTTTGCTGAAGTTGTGAAACATTAATAACACTACAGTTGCTTGTGAGTTTTCCGCCAAAATTCCTGTAAAGTCTGTAAAGCAACATTCTGTGCAGCACTAGGTGAGTTTATCTCATTACAATTATTTAACATTGTACTGAAATACTGTTTTAAACTGCACATTAATCAATGAGTTGAATGTCATTTTCAACATACCACAAGATGAATGAAACCTACTTAAAAAAAAACTGTGGTTGTGCACGTTTAAAACTTGCCAAAAGAACACATAACTTCACTAGTTAGTTAAGTTGTTGGTTATGTTACGGACAAAAAGCATCTTATTTGGATTGATTTAATAATTTAGGGAAACGGTTAATAAAAGGGCAAACGGGTTGGGGGCAAACATTTTTATTAGTATTATTATTTTTAATATTATTATTATTATTATTTGGGTGGTGGTGGAGGGGGGGAGGTTGTTAAATAATTGTTTTTAAATCAAAATGAAAACTTTTAAAAATGTTTCTAGAGATTAATGTTGGTCTTTCACAGTAAATTATTTTGTTGGTGGTTTGGGAGTATTGGAAAGAAACTTGTATTTAAAATTAGAATTTAATTCTTTTCAGAATTCTTCAAAAAAAAAAAAAAAAAGGAAAGTTGGTTTACAACACGTTAGTAAAAACTAAGATGTGGTTTCTTTTGGTATATTAGACATAAACCGGTACATCTCCACATGACGATCCAGGAGAATGGAATGCAACAAACAGTGAGCCACTGTGCAAGAGTTTTCCTCAAACTCCTCCTCACTTTGCTTCTGAAGACCTTCATGGGTCCATGATTTCCAGGGTCAACAAAACTCACCTCAATTTTTTGGACCTGCTCTCTTTTTTGTTGAGGACCCCCGGGACGCAGTTGGTGAGCTCGGTCCAGTCCGCGTGTAAGCCGCAGCTCCAGCCGGTGGAGAACCGAGAGAAGAGCCAGGTTTCCTTTCGGTTCGGACGGTAACAAGTGCACTTCTTCTGGCCCGGTCTACAATCACACGGAAGCTCCAGTCGAACATTCTGGACCAGATGCCTCCCGAAGGTTGTTCCGCCGGTCTTTTGGATGTGGAGAAACACAATCACGTCCTCGCCCTTGATTTCGAAATCAATCTTCCGCTCGAGATCTTTAATGGGAAAGTAGTACTTTTTCACATAGTGCGGATCCGGAGTGGGGAATATGGTCATGTCCTCTTCGCCGAGAAGGTACCCGTGCGGGGAGCCGAAGTTTATCACCCCGGGCGCCACGTACTGGTACAAAATCAGCATGAAGAAGACTGATCCGACGACGATCAGCAGAAATTTGCTGGTCCTTTCAACCATGTTCCTTTCCGTGTCGTTCATTTGTGATCAGTTCTCAAACAACAGCAGTCCGCGGTGCTCCAGTGCTGTCTCGCACACGGCTCCTCTCTCCGTAAACAAATCATTACGGCCACTTAAAAGTGCAGGCTTATGGAACAATGTGTATTCGGACACATTATATCCACATTTCGGCCAGCCCTTCCTCTAGAAGTCCTGTACAAGGGTCTGTTTGTGCAGAAAGAGGGGCTGCAGTACCCGGCGCTCGAGTTGTTGAGTCTTCGGCAAAGCAAGCCAGAGCCACCCGTCAGAAAGTACCTCCCTCGTCTCGTATAATTATTATACACAGCGACACCC
>SRMA01025448.1:0-51457 GCA_007224835.1 Danionella cerebrum | reverse complement strand
CCCCCCCCCCCCCCCCCCCCCCCACACACACACACACACACACACATCAAGCTCACACTAGTAACTGCGAAGAGTCGGGCGGTCAATGCTTTGTTTCTCGTGCACGCT
Source organism: Danionella cerebrum (assembly GCA_007224835.1). Taxonomy (NCBI): domain Eukaryota; kingdom Metazoa; phylum Chordata; class Actinopteri; order Cypriniformes; family Danionidae; genus Danionella; species Danionella cerebrum. The sequence continues at coordinate 51,349 of SRMA01025448.1, read as the reverse complement.
TGCAGAGATTTTCTGAACGTGTTTTCCTTCCATAACAGGCACTAAAGCGTTTTGGGTTTTTTTTTACAGTTTTCTCATATCGTGTACAAAACATGTTTCCGCACAAAATCACAAAAAATCCCTTTTAAATATTGCAAAGACTACAACAAACCAAAAGATGGAAGTTGATATGATTTCGTTACAAGTATTATTTAAAGCCATTACTCATTTTGCTATCACAAACATTAAAGCTATAATAAATATCCAGTTCAATAAAGACATAAAACTTGGTAAGATACATCTTTTGTACGCGACTTCCTGTTTGGCAGCTGAAGTTATATCAGCCAACCAGAGGCTTTGTCATTGAAAAAAGAACTTAGATAGTGACGCCAAGCAAAGAGCGCAACGACACTGACAAATCCCACCTTCAAAATCTGAAAAAAAAAAATATTATTGCTGTTCACACAAAAACGCTCTGCTACGCATTTTCAAAGCAACGCACCCTGGGTGGCAGTTTCGGACATGCATAGTTAAATGAAAATATAGATAAATCCTTGTTTTCAAAATACCCAGGTACATGTGAATAGGGGCACACATAACTATGTTTTTAGATTTAGAAATTCTTATTTAAAAAAAAAAGTTGCCCAAATAAGTATTCATGTACTAGCAGTGGATGTGAGTTTGATCTGTGTAAATTCAGAAAATTTGAGTAAAGTGTAATGTAACTTTCAATGATTTTCAATGATTTCGGAGGCAACATTCTACAGACTGTCAAAACCCATAGAAAGGAGAAACAAATTCTGTGTCCAGGTGTTGAAATCAGGAACATGTTAATGTCAGGAAATCTAATTTCTGTCCAAATTCTGTCCAAATGTTTATATTCCTGATGTCATCCAGTAAGTTGTGAGGATTACAGTGGAGTTTAATTTAACGCCAAGCATGTAATCATCGGAATAACTGGTGTTTCACCCCTTTTCCCTATTAAATGCAGATATTTTATCAGTTGTTTTGCCACTCAGTGTCAATTATGGGGGCGTGATCCTTTGGGAAAGTTACAGCAATCCATACTCTCCGTTTGTCCCTAATTAAAAATCTGGCTGTCATGATAACACCACACACCGCATATGATTGCTTTTCTTTTATCGTTCCTATGAATTTTAAATCAGGGTTTTTCAGGAAGTAAATTGTGAGCAACTTAGCACCACTGTATTGTCACACATATAAAGTGATAGAAAAGAACAAACACACTTTTGTGAATGTAGTGGCCCTTCAAGATGCAATTATAAACAAATTGATGTTGCCACGTTCTCGTTCTTTCAAGTTCAGTAGTTACAACCTGTCCTCTATTGTCGTGTTTATTTTCACACAATTTCACACTGGATTGATTTTGAAATGAGTTTGTTGTCTATTTTACGAATGTATTTGTCTTTCATAAAATGTTCGTACTTAATGCATTTTCAGTCCACCAACATATCCTCAATAATAAGTACTTTTTAAAAAAGTGAAAACCCTATTAACTTTTTCATGCCAGTTGAATGGAACATATTCTTACGAGAACCATAATATCAAGCCTGTAGTATTTGAACAGTTGGTTGCAAGGCTCTAAATAAGACCGATAGGGGGCAACACCAACAAGTGTGCAGACTGCCAAATAATGCGATTTTTTTTTCTCAATTAAACATTTGCAGTAATCTATATTTACAGAATAGCCAATAATGACACACTATAAGCCATTGGTGTGTTTTTTTTTACAACATCAGCTCTATTTTATTTTAGTTCATATATTGCACAAAGTGTTCAGAAATGTACAGGCTCCTGTATTCAAACTATATTTATTAGCACACATACAGTATGTGCCATTGTGTTAATAAATGTGCTTTATTTACGTCTTGGGAAAAACGTCTTGGTAACAAATCACTTGAAGCTTTATAGCCCCCTGATAACCCAAATGTTTACATTTAAGCTTAAGTGCAAGTTTCAGCCCCTGATACTTAACATTTGAGACTTAAATAGTAAGTATTTAATCAATAATCAGCACAATATAGCTTAGAAGCAGGCCTTGCTTATATCATATGAATAGAGCCGTGCACAGGTTTTGAGTGATGTTGCATTTAAAACTCACTTTTCTCCAGTCATTTAGTCATCATGCAGCTCAATTCATCAGTGTAACATTTCAGTGCAAAGCCTGACCTCGACCCCTTTTAACTCAAGCACTAATGATTATGTGAGCTTTAAACACACCTTTAGAGTCAACCGCGCTCTAAAGTTCATCTGCCAATGTTTTTGTGAAAAATTCCACATTTCTGTCAGCTCAGCTAAAACGAACCTCTTGATCCCTGGAGTATTTGTTGACAATACAGAAGTGAACCTTGACATCAATAAAACATTCAGCAAACCTTTTCTGTGTAAAGAGTCCATTAGCCAATGAATCTGATTATATCTTCAATACTGGCACTACATTAACCACACATAAAAGCAGGTAAAGGAAGAAACTGTTAAAATGGGGTTTGGAAGTACAGAATAAAAGGGATTTTTTAATGTGTTGGATCAAATGTAGATGAATGCAAGTGCTCTATAAAACCTTGTAGAATGACAAAATGAAAAACATCTGATTTACAAAATATCGATGGTTGGCTGGCTTTGAATTAATAGTCTGCACTCCCCTTAACTCACTCAATTGGTCAGTTGTTTGAGTTAAAAAATTAATTGGTGAGATCTATGATCATTTCGGAAAAAGATACAGCCTTTATTTTGCACACATTATCTAAAAAGCACCAGATACCACAAGCGCTCTGAACAAATGACCTACAGGACGCCAATGCCCTCAGTAACCTGATTTGTGTATCCCCAAAGATAATGAGCGATATTGATTCCACAAACTACATTCATCTTCAATCTCCAGACAGAATATAGATGTTAATTGAGTTTCCATTACGAACCACTGCTATCCCGTGACCCCTGCTCATCTGGTTTCCTGCAAAGAGAAGATTAGATTTCCTTTTCCATTCTTTTTCAACAGAACAGTCATAACAAAAGAAGACGAGATTCTTAGATGTTTAGTTCAGGGATGTCTTTTCTGCGGGTCACTCTGTGATTTAATTAAAACATAAATTCTGCGTTTTTAATAAAGAATTTGAGATTGGCATCTGAGGGTGGTGCTGTAATTTATCACATCCTGCCTAGCTCGTCCCTGACAAACCTTTCTTACTTTCCTTCAGAGGGTGAAAGCATTCAAGCAAGAAAGTGGTTCACGGTTCTATAATGAGCAAGGACACCGTAACCCAACTCCAAGTTAAACTGCTTTTAATTATTCTCCTGACTGACCGCTGATCTACAAGTCTGACATCAACTAGAGAAAGCAGCTGTAAAAAAAGCAGGAAAAACAACGTGATACAGAGAAAAAGAATAGTTTGGATCATCCTTTGTGACTTTTTAAGAATATATTTCATTTTATTTGTCTACACACTAGATGTTGGGTCACTTCTTAAATATTGTGGGTTATGTTGGGTACATGGGTAAGCAATCACATGAAGTACATCTTAACATTTTTGTTATGCCATTCTCTCTGAATATGTATCAATGCGCTCCTCCGCCAATGAGCTCTCCTCTGCCATTTTACCACGCTATACCCCTGGCATACATAATCAAAACACCCAAATCCAGTTAATTTGCCACCTATGCGCTGAGAAATTAGACTGGATTTGTGGATTTGGACAGATGTGGCATCTCTAAGGTAAGGCTTTAATAAGACAGGCGCTCATTGGACGCTAAAGGCCTTTACACAACTATGCGTTTGCTGCACTGCACTTTTGCGGCTGCGTCATTAGTTCCCTGCATCTTTCTCTTGCCTTTAAAAATTAGTGCACAGGCCCTCTCCTGAACACTAGATGGCTCTTCGGTGAACTCCAATGCACTCCATGCCACACGGTGGCGTAGAAGCATTCCACACTGTGTGAGGCGCATTAATGGAAAAAGAGAAGAGGATGAGCGATTGCTTATCTGTCAATATAAAGCCAAACTCTTTGTTTTCTGGAAAACAAACCACTTCTTATTAAAGCTGGTTTACTAAGAGTCAGCATCCGAGCTCAACAACTGACATCATCGACTTTCACAAGCGTGGGATTTAAAATTATATATGTATAGTCTTGAACATAAAAGTCGATTGTGTCACGCGATTAGCGTGAACGTTAACATTGTTTTCCTACATAGTCTGGCTATATGCTAGTAACAAAATGACACAATATAAATTAAACATATCAGATGCACAGTAGTTGTTAAAACTGTAAAATTATGGACAATAGTAAACGTATGGATATTGATGTAACAGTTTAGGAGATCCATATCCCAAAATCAAAGAATCCATGACACTATTTGTTGTGTGTTGTCATTTGTGAGCTAATGGTAACTGACTAAAATTTTTTAATACCAATTTCATTTATTACAGCCATGCATATTAATAATCATTGTAAAAAAATTGTGTTTGCAAATGACTGTCATAAACGGGATATTCTACACTCAGCCGTGCATTATATATTGATTATTCACCCGCGCTTATATACATATAAAATGCATGTTTGAATGTGGAATATTCATTACTTATATGTTGTTATTATCTCTAGAAACCACTGCAAATTATATGCTATTTTCCCTGCTCTTCCTGTTTTTCCCTTCTTCCAGTGTTCTGAAAATATTCTTACATCTGATACTATAAAATTCATAAACATGCCTGACAACAATTGATACTACACGGGTGGAGCTGGTCAATGCCATGAAGAGAGATGGGACCACCGTGTCCAAGGCTACAACCGCGCCATGTTTCTCCTGCTTAAATCAGCATATCACTATGTATGGTCAATGAATTTAGATTTTTTACAAACGGATAGGACAAGAGATCAAGATAAGAAGTGAGAAGGCAGAGAGAGTGGTGAGGAATGGGACTGATGACAAGATCAGGAATCGAACCTGCTTTGCCCAGTGCAACTGCTTATTATATGGATAGGGTGTCAACATCTAAGGGGGCATGACTGAATTATTACCAATTGCATTAATTCTATTATTAAATTGGATTAACTACAGTTTGCGTAATCATGGCATCAAATGTAGGTGTAACATATCGTGGCACAAATAAATCGCAATACAAAATTACAAAATACAAAATCGCAATACAAAACACCCATCATGGAGCTACTGGGATATATCATCTTGGACCTGAAAAGTATTTACTTCTTGGAGTTATTGTGATTCTAGTCACTTCTGAAACTTCTTTACCTTGTCTTCTTGTTTTATGTAATGTTTACTAGGAGACAGTTACCCTTTACTCACATTTTAAATGAGGAAGATTATAAAATTCGCTCTCTCCATCATTTTTGTCGTCAGAAGAGGACCTAATGCAAACATTAACACTGCCCCCTAGTGGATGGATGTTATATTATTAGCTTTGTGATCTAAAAACATTTTCAATTCCATGTTGTCCAATGGTTGTTCATTATATAAACAATAAATTCGATAGTTGGCTAAAAATATTGTAAATATAACTTTTTCCACTGGCTCTTATTATATCTTTAATGCTTTGTGATTGAACATTTAAATCCTGCGTGTCATTATCATGAAAATGTACATTTAAGGGAACCAATTCTAAACTCAAAATTCTAAAGGGTAGGTCTCTGTGTTGTGTAGTTTTAAATGCTTTTCCAATGGATTTTGTCCAGATACTTTGAAATTAACAGCTATTAGTTGGAATAACTGTAAGTAAAATACAGAATTTGAAGCAGCCTCCTAATACAAAAATAAAATAGCAGACAATAGAAAAACGTAGACTGCCTTAAAATTGTGAGATTTTTGTGCCTTTTTTATTCTGTGGTAATTTTAACAATCATTTTTGTAGTTATTTCATCTTTGTTTTAAAATGAACACAGAATCGAATCAATCGCAAACTAAAAAAGATAGCGTTGTCATTATTGGTAAAAACAGAAGATGCCAGTTTGTTCTTAAAATGCTGCTTACCACAAGTGTGAATTTATGTTTCAATGTTCAAGTTCCAGAACATTGCCTCAAAAACAAGGAAACTGATTTGGTGTTCGACATATTTTGTTAGTTTATTGATCTTAAAATGTTTGCGCATGGGGCTCCAACCAAGCAGATTTCAAGCTGACCTCAGTCAAGAAGTGCAGGCTGTTTTTGAAAGCATTTGTGAACCGAATCTACAGATTTATTGAGCAGGAAGCGCTTCCTGAACAGTTACGCTGCACACCTGTGCACTTATATTGTGTTTGTCAGGCCAGAAAGTTGCAAAATAAAGAATCTTTAAAGCAAAAAATTCAATTTCTGAAAACCATTTGCATTCTGTGACAGACCTCAGATGCACTTCACTGAAACAGTTCAAAGTACTTATCTGTTGTTCGAAACTGATTACCTGAGTTTATAAACCCTAAGTGAACAGTGCTCAAAAGTTTTATTTGTATTAACAAAATTATATTTTGCAGCACAAGAAAGTATGGTGCAAATGTTCTGACATAATTAGATTCCATTAAAGGGTTGAGTACTGTCAACTTGTTTGCTAGAAGTATATTTAAAATATTTTAAAAGTCACCTAAAAACCGCTCTATATAAGACATCTTTCCTTGATCAGGGCTAGTAACAGGAAGTAGGATATTGTTTTTTATATTGTTGAATGCATAATTGTTTTTTACTTACTTTTATTACTAAATTAAGAAATACCAGATAAAAATACTCATCCTCATGTGGCAAGTAATGTAAGATGTAGTTTCTGCAGCCTGTAGTTTCTCGTTAACATATAATCTTTATTTAGATTACACACAATCTGCACAAAGATCTACTGAATGTAAAACAGCATAATATACAAAACCTAAATGATAATTCCTTGATAAAATGAACAAATTGTACCGAATAATCTTCACAAGACACTTGTAACACATATCTTATTATTAACTCAAAATAGCCAAAGACCACTAGCGATTTGATCAATTATAAAGTTTAATTTTATAAAGTGCCTTTCAAGCAAGCTTCCCAAAGCGCTGTATAGACAACACAAATTAAAACAATTGACAAAAGTACATGAAAAACAGAGTTAAAAGGAATAAAACCAGATACATTTAGTTAAATAATGCAATGGTTAAAAGTAAAAATTTGAGGTTCGCTTGCAAACCAAGAGCAGATCTGACCAGAGCACTATAGCCTCTTCTGTGTATTGGGTTTTTTGTAGCTTTGCTGGGTAACAAATGTACCATGATGTTTTCCAGTATGATCGGTTTGGTCATTTATTGTGACAAATGAAAAAATGTCTCCTCTGACTCAGCGCATCGAGCTCTGGAACATTTCAAAAAGCTATAAAACAGAGTAAGTGTGAAGACTGGCTCCAGCGTATCAGAGAAAATGATGAATATGCTTTTGGCGATATATTGGTTACAGTGAAATAGCTTCTCCTTTACTTCATGTCACACTTTTTGCCTTTGAGACACAAAGAGCTGACGTTTCAGACAGAGTAGTTCAAAACAGGATTGCATCAGATAAAGCTACATTTCTTACAAAGGCCAGTGAAGGAAAATCAGAATTGAACAACCCAGTAGCTTGTGAAACTGCAAGAACTTGGATTTTAGAAACTGTAAGGATTGTTATTGTTTATACTGTACTCTTACAAGAATCCATTAACCCTTAGAAGTCTGGGGACCTTTTTGAGCATTCTTTACTACTTTACAATTTGCTCTAACATATTACCTTTAAAACAGTTTTTGGATATAATTTTTAGTACAACCCTAACTTCTTTTTCATTACATTACTCATAAAAAATGAGAATGAACAGTTTTTATGATTTTTTACAAACACCAAAAGTGTTGAGACAAAAAAATTTCATAAATCCCCCAAAAAAGCAAAGACAAAAACAATGTAAAAATTTTAACAAAAAACCAGGCAAACCATTCCAAGACCGTATACACTTTTTTAAATAACTTTTTTGCCATTTCGTTTTTTCGTGCCAGAACTTTGAAAAACACAAACCATATCACAGGTATTGTACTTACAAGGGTCATCCCTTCTTTTCACCATTAGCTGGCACTGATGGCACCGATTTGGGGTCTGTAAAATGAAACTGAAAGACGATCAAATTTTACTTTGAATTATTATGTACAATTATAACTCTTGTAATATTCATTTGAAAAAGATATCAAATCTAATAAACTTTTTGAAATCTACACATTATATCGGAAATCTAAATTAAACAATAGGTTGCGCCATTGCTACTTAATTCAAAATGAGTGGAGACACGTCTAAGCGTTAAACTTGCCTAATTATATTGGCTTTTCAAATCCAACATATTGTTATCCAGCTTTGCTTCAGACAAATTTCTCAACGCTTCTCCTCCTAGACCTAGTCCATTACAGCTACAACCTTCAAACTTTATCAAGACATTAAAACTGGCCTGACACCGGTTGTTATAAATCAATTCTGGGAAATTGCTGAGAATGCTGGGAAATTGCAGTTGCGAATTTCATTGACTTAACATGTGGTCAAACCTCATAGAACCTCATATAAAAAAAAAAAAAATAAAAAAAAAAATCACACTTGTGGAGGTTAACAATCTGTGCAAGAATGAACAAACCCCTGTGCAAAAGTATTTGAACTAGAAAGGTTTAAAGATTTACCAAAGGCTTTTTTAATAGTGCTTTACAAACTATCACCAAAGTTTGTTTCTTGACTAAGCATATTGATTATGAATAAGCCTTTTAAACTTCTTAAAATGAATTTAACCCAACATTCTTGTGAGTGAACATAAGATGTTTGCACTTGCATGTCATGCAGAAGGATTGAAGTATACGTACTTGTTGTGGTGTCCAGATAAGGACTTGGAATGTCAGCCCAAACTCAGAGCTTCCTCCATATGAAAGAATTAAAGTGTAAATGACACTCTAAGCGCATTTAACGAAGCAGGTCGTTGCCTAAAGCAACAGTCACCCTAAAACTTTTTTTATATAGGCATTATCAGAGGTGTGTCTGTTTGGTGTTTGAGATTAGATACATGGGATATGGGAAAAACTTTTTTTACGGTAGTCTGGAGCTTTGTTAAAAACATTGCCATGCAATGAAGATTTTGTGAGTTCATAGAAAGAAAGAACATACAAATGTAGTGTGTGAGTAAATTATGAACGAATCACCGCATGACCTTGACTAGAAACTGAGAGAATATTTCACCTTTTTACCTACAAAAAGGCTTTGTAAAGTGTTTGCTTGCTGCTCACTTGTAGAGGGTATTGCACATGACATCAGTAGCAGAATGAGGGGTGATCATCACACTGATAACGGGGGAGAGCTTCTGTGCTTAAACTGACTTTCAAAGACCATTGTACAGACTACTGAAATTCGAAGAAATAACTAGAATCCAGGAGCTGAAACCCTTCTGTGTCTTGTAAGTTATACTTTTGATTAAATCCCCATATGTGTTAATTGTATGTAATGTATACTATACAAAAAACATAGCCAGCTGTTTCTATGATAAAAAAAAATGTAATAAACATTATTATTAAATAACCATTCAACCAGAATGTCTTTAAACTGTGTACTTTCCTGTTTTGGCTTCTCATTCATCAGAATTCAACTTTCTCCAGACACCAGATCTATAATGGTGCCCTCTTCCAGTTTTCACAGCATCTTCACTTCTCTTTTCTCTATCTTTTCACTTCAAGGACAAGCCAATCTTGAGAAACTGCGCATCAAGGTGTTCTTTGACTTTATTGGCTGCCCAACGGTTGAAAGACTTGATGACAGACCTCTAGCACCTGGTTCCCGCTCTACCCATCTATAGTGTTGTCCATATGCTCGGCTGCTTACAGACACAGAGAGATGAGTGCCAAAGTACTTACTGTCTTTTAAAGGGCAGAGCTCATCAAGCCGCCAAAATTACATTTAAGCCATCTGTGTGAAGCCATGGATTCAAAGAGCAAAAGCTGGAGAACAAAGACAAGCATGGGCAAACATTTATTTCAAATTCTCTGTCAATGTGCATGGACACACATCATGCCCTTTTACCGGAATTACTAAATTACAGTGCTACCCTGAGACACGAAACTAATCCGTTCCAGGGTGACGTTCGTATCTCGAACAATTCGTATCTCAAAGCAAGTTTTACATGTTAAACGCATAATTCATACAACGGCTCTCAGAAACAACAGTATAAGTTGATAAAAAATAGGAAACCAGAGAAAAATTAAGTAATGTTTCTTCAATCCTTAAATCTACACATAGTTAACAAATGACAATAAAACACACGCAAAAAACGTAATATGTACACAAATGTGAAACCTTACCTTGCGAGTGAGGCAATGTGTCAAATGAGGTGGAACGGATGGCGGAAGTCATTACAACACCACGTATGAAAGTTAACTATCTCGAGATTTTTCGCGAATTACTGACTTCAACACGGTTTCAAGCACAAGTAAAGAGAATACAGAGCGTGTGAGAAGGGATGGAGAGACGCTTCTGAGAACGCGTCTCAGGGTTTCTCTAACTTGCGCTCATCTCTTACACAAGAAAGGGAGATTGGGGCTGATGCAAAAGCCCAGAAAACCCACTTCACCTGACAAAAACCTCAAACATATCTATGGATTGGTGCTTCATAAATGCCATTTGCAAATGATTGGCATGATAATGTTAATGTATAGTTCCAGGAGATTTTATCTAATTTTCATGTTGAAGCATTGTTGATTATAAAGACGGAAGAAACAAAACAAATGAGGCAGATAACTGAGTGAAATAAATGTGAAAATTTAAGATTGTGTGTTATTAACTATAGCTGGCATGGTCTTTATAATGAGGCAATGCTATCCTCAGTTTATGTTGATTCTCAATCTAGACACTCTGCATATTGCATTTTCTTTATTTGGGCTTGGAAAAAGCAATATTTCAGTGGCTTGGTGAGACCAAATGGGGCAAATTAAGAAAAAAAACAAATACTGAAACTGCTAATCATATAAAATATGCAAATAGAGAAACTTGCAGCAAATAGAAAAGACTAATGGGGTGGATCAGCTTAAGGACATGAGGAAATTGTATAATTCAAATAAATATAAACACATCTATAAAGGAAATAGACACATGCCAATTACGTCTCCCGAAACATGTTAAATTAATTAAACAATCCTTACAGGTCGGGCATGCGATTATTGTGAGTCAATGTTGATGTTTGAAATCAGGAAAACAAACATGCCCTCTGATCAATGGCACCTTTTTACAATTTCTTCCACCCTGCTTATCATTCCCTATCGGGGTATCCAGCTCACATCGGACAAGGGGTACACCCTGGATAGCTCGCCAGTCCATTGCAAGGCAATACACACACAGAAAACATTCACTCCCAAGGGGGAATTTAGATTATTCAATTATCCTGCCACATGTTTTTAGGATTGTGGGGGAAACCGGAGTACCACAAGAAGCCTCAAACCGACAACCTGTGACACCGTGCTGCCCTAAATAAATACAGAACAGTCAAAAACATTTCCACCAACAACAAAAAAAATTTTTTTCTGTGCATGGGATAATTCCCCCAAAGCTACACCGGACAATTTAGCGCACAACACAACCCCAATCAACTTTGGTGTTATATTTGGTTTTAAATAAAGAAAAAACTAATGGAAATAATAAATCAAAATAAAACACAAAGTATTTACATTTCTGTTTATGATTTGTAGTAGCTTTTTTGCTTGAATACAGAGTTGGTTTGTGTTGTGTTGTGTTGTGTTGTGCACTAATGGGCCACCGTACAAAACAAAGACAAGACAGAGCTAGCAAACATGATCTAAGGTACCACAATGTTACGATTAAATAGATAAATGAATGAATCAATGCACTTGAATTATTGCGTTTTCATTGCTCTGATCCTTTTTCATCTTCATTAACATGCAGAGCTACCACATACAAAGGCCACCCTTTATTTAGAAACCATGACACACCGTAACACACCATTCAAATTTCAAAATTCCAGCCCAATTACAGAGGAGTTCTTTCATATCTTTGAATCAAGAGTCACTTGTTTCAATACAGTTTAGTTCAAACTGATCAAGGTTTGTGTGACAGGTTGAAGACAGAAAAATCCCCCCTGCCGAGCCACAAACAAACAAGAAATGATTTATTTATCCACAGCAATAATCTGCAGAAAGATTTACACAAGCTCCAGCAGCACCTCAGACTAATGAGCTGAGAAAATGTGCTAAAACACATTTACATTTTACAAAACGAGCACGCGAGCGAATGAACAAGCGGCTTCAAACACAATGAGTCATACTGAAGCAAGCTGTGCATTGAAAAGGTAATCAATGGCTCACTAAAGTCCCGCTTCCTTTCTGCATCCCAGTGGTTGCTCATTTGATATGTTAATAAGCTCCAGATGCTATAATTGCTGGGTTAATTAAATGTTACATTCAAGGGGCCACAGTGAAGTGTTTCCTGATTATGACATACAGCAAGAGTAGCTGGAGAGAAGTCAAAGGAGTGAGTGAAGGGGGGAGGGGAGCGAGAGAAGGACCGTAATGGGGATGTGTAAAATTTAAAAAGAAGGACTAAATAGGACAGTGATGCTCATTTGGCTGTCAGCATCTGCAGCTCTGTATCAGGGGTGAGGGTTTGTGTGTACAGTGTGTATGTGCATGTTTTAGGTCTATATTTAGAAAGTGTGCAGACGGAGACAGAGTTGATGAGAGTCTCTGGAGCATTCACACAGAGGGGATATGGGTAAGATTCAACAGTTCAGTCCATCTGTTCTCTTAGACTGCATTTCATGGACACTTATGAACATGGCTAGCATTCCAATAAAGAAGGGGAAACTGAGCCAACCACAGTGGTACCGTGATATACGTACCCCGAGATAGATATATTAATCCGTTCCAGGGTGGCGTTCGTATCTCGAAGCTAGTTTTACATGTAAAACACCTAATCCGTGCAACAGCTATCAGAAACAACAGTATAAGTTGATAAAAAATGGAAAATTAGAGAAAAATCAACTAACGTTTCTACAATCTTTAAACCTACATATTGTTAATGTAATAAATGATAATAAAACACAAGCAAAATACGTAATATGTACACGAATGTGAAACCTTACCTTGAGAGTGAAGCGTTGTGTCTGAGGAGGTGGAACGGATGGCAGAAAACATTACGGCACCACATATGAAAGTTAACTTTTTGAGATATTTCACAGTCTATTTTTTGAGAGACGCTTCTGAGAACGCGTCACTGGGTTTCTTTAACTTGCGCTACAGAACAGTACTTTCCACGTTATAAACGTTATTTCTTTTACGACACCTTGACTAACATTTGTTGTAGTACATTATTGGTAATCTATACATAATGTTTCACTCGATTTAAAACTGATTTAAAGTATTTTAAGACATATCCGCCCCTTAAAGCGCACTTTCTGCAATGGGCCAGGACCCGGAAGCGCAGTGCTAGTATTACATTTAAAAGAAGTATTTGAACTTCCAGACAAGGGTGAAACTATAGACAATATTGTAAATTGACGCAATGGCCTTCAAGACCAAAATGAGAATGTGACAAGAATTGACATCATTATATGTAATGATCAAGAGAACTCTCACAACCCAACAGTGGGGCCATAGTTACCAATAAATAATTGGTAACAGTAAATGATGAACAGTATAAGTTGGTAAAAAAATTGAAAACCAGAGAAAAATCAATAAACGTTTCTTCAATCCTTAAATCTACACATTGTAAATGTAATAAATGATAATAAAACAAAATAAAACTCATGCAAAAATATAATATGTAAGTTACAAAAATTGAAACTTTACCTTGAGTGAAGCGATGTGGCGAAGTGTTGGAGGAGGTGGAACGGAATGGATGGCAGAAAACATTATGGCACCACGTATATAAGTTAACTTTCTCAAGATATTTCATGAATTACGAAAACCAACACAGTTTCAAGCACAAGCGCAGACAGATGGAGAGAACAGCACTTTCAGCGTTATAAACGTTATTTCTTTTACGACACATTTGTTATAGCACATTATTGGTAATCTATGCATAAATGTTTTGATTTAAAAATGATTTAAAATATTGTCTGCAATGAGCGCCAAGACCCGGAAGCGTAGCGCGGCGTCAGACTTAACAAGTGGATAGGAAAGCAGAACTGTTGGTGTTTTTCGTATAACTTGGAACTTTTTTCGTATCTCGAAGCAAAAAATTTCCCGCGAGACCTTTCGCATCTCTGACATTTCCTAACTCTCAGCATTCGTTTTTGAGGTACCACTGTACTTCCTTCAAAAAGTTCTAACTGTAAAACTTATCTATTAAGTCAAGCCTTCAACGATTGATTTGCTATTAATTATTGTGTTATTATCTGTACTTTTGTTTGCTTTTTTAGTGTTTTTATATTGTAGGACGTCCTTGAAAGGCACCCAAAATAAAATGTATTGTTTTACGTATAATGATTTATTTTCTCTCACTATTCTCTGGTTATGACACCCTTTAGCCTGGGCATTGAAAACTCTCGCAAAACATGGATCAAAACACTCAGCCAAGAGAAAATATCTCTTTCTTGTTATTCTTTGTCTCACTCTATTTGTGCCTTTGTCTCTTTTGCAGAAAAACTATTCAAACACTTACCACTGGCATGGGTTGGTAATTTTTTTGTCTGTTAGCGAACATTTAAAATAAGCATGGGATTCAATTTTCATTCAATCACCAAATAATGCACTGAATAATCATTCTTTGAAATGTATCAGAAGCATTTTTTTAACCTTCTACTAATTAATATATCAATGTAAACCTTAAATGACCATAAATTCACTCAGTGTTCACCTAACCTTTGTGTCGCTCTCCAATGACATAACAAATACACGAACCAAATTGACTAGTGATTTTAAATTGAAATCTAGACCTTGTCAGGATAATAATAGCTATGTTATAGTTATCCTTAACTATATCTAAATGTCAAGCTAAAGTAGTTCTTTTGGGGGGGTTATTTCAGGTTTAATAATACACAAAAACAAATGAAGATGAACACAGAGAAGTAGGATGTATTCAGTTATGTGGACAAATGATCTTTTGTGCCGTAGCTTTCTGTTATGCAACACTGTACTGCTGTGTATGCTCATGCATACTGCGCTGCGACCATGCTTTCACAGAAATCACTGCTGTTCTCTCTCTCTGTCTGTTCTGAAACCTCCATTCTATCTTCTTTAACAAGCTGGGTTTTACTGTGCTTATTGTGTCAAAACCTGCTGCACCAGTGGTTTGCCTCCAGGGCTGAACTTGCTTTTCTATGATACAGAAGGAAGAAACAGAATAAGGATGAAGATAATGAGAGAAGGCAAAAGAGAAAAGGAAATAATAAAGCTGCATTCACTAATGTTCTGTCGTTCTAATTATGGAATGAGCTGCATTAGCATGAATGAGTCTCAGTGTGAGGAATGTAATTACAACCGTTCATTTTAGTGGATTACCATGGGCTTTAGAAAATTTGCAAAGACTGAGGTAGCAAAGAAAAAAAAAATCACATGTAAAGCAAAAATTACTCACTGAGTCATCTTTACTTGGTTACCAAACCAATGTGTAGGTTTCAAAAACGTTTTTAGTTTTGATGTTTTTGGTTCTAAATGAACATTACAAGAGTTATGACAGATTTTGCAAGGTAATTAAAATTCACAATTCAGATCATTTTACAAAATCAAAATTGGTGCCATCAGTGCTAGTCGTTTTGGATTGAATTTTCATATTGTTTTGACCTTGTTTTTGAGGGGATTTATGGATTTTTATTTTGTCACAACACTTTGTTATTTTCTTTCTCAATTTTGCAGAAAAAAGACAAAATGTTATACTTTATATTACAATTGAGAGCAAATTGTAAAGAAGTAAAAACATTCCAAAAACAAAAGTTTTCTAAGGGTTAAATGAGCATTCCATTTGCCTTTACATTTGCACTTATACACAACTTTACACCAAGTCAAAATAAAAGTCCCAAGACACATGTGTGACATTTAGTCACAAAGCTAATTCCAAATTACTAATACATAGAAATATACCTTTACAACTCAAGAAAAACTGAAGATAATTTAGCTACAGTCCCACAAAATCATTAATGTCTTTACTCAAAAATTATTATTTTATACAAAAAATATACATTCTTTAAAAATCTCATACATGTTTCATGGATCCTAATTAAGCATAATTTATTCTCCATCCATCAGTTGAACAAGCTAAGAACTAAACATGCTTCCATCTCATCTGAGCACATACCGTACATCTGCCTCAAACTTTCCTGGTGGAGGTAAATTAAATTAAAGTGGTCGCACCAAATTCATTCACTGCAATGATTGGCATTTCCAATTTTTTTTAGTTTTCACACATCCCTAAAACATTTTGCACTGTACTATAGACATATACTATACAATATATGTCTGTATTTTCACCCAGTTTAAAGTAGAGACACAGTTTGCTAACTACATTCAATAACCAGATGGCTAACTACTAAAACATTTGATCACTTGACTTCAGGTACTTTTAGAATTGTTACGTTCATACAGAGGCTTATAACTTCAGTGTCTAAGCATACGATGTAAACAAATCCTAAACTCCCATCTTATCAAGTGGTATGTATTTCGTTTATTTATAATACACATGAGAAGCAGAAGCTGCTGGAAGACAGGAACCTCTGTGGCCCTGAGAGCTGATTCAGAATGTGGGCAGAGAAGAGAAGCGTCTACAGACTCCTCAGCGAGATGACCTGCGCCCACTGGATTAATGCAGGAAATCAGAGCGAGCATGTGAAACCCTCTCTCTACCACACTACACAAACACACACACACACACACACACACACACACACACACACACTGCGCTAGCAATGAAGATTAACCAGCGCATTCAATAGGAAGGAGTCAGCAGGTGGGTGGATCTTCTGATGTCCTACTCTAACACACTCCAACCACCCATGCCCAGAAGCAGCCTGACCAAACTGGGACAAACAAGTGGTTCGTCTTTACACTGCACTTGTATAAGTTCTTGAATACCTATATTTAACTTCAACTTTACATAATGTAATGATGCAAACTCTTCTCTGCTACAGTTTCCACGTTACAAAAGAAAATCTTAAAGCAATGGTTTTCAGCTTCTTTGAAGAAGTTGAGTGGGACTGTTGGTTTTAATCCGGGTAATGTCATGCTAGTGACTGAGTTAAACCAGCACATGATCAGTTAAAGACCAGCGAAAACCATCACAAGAACACTTCAAATTCCACTTAAACCAGCATGCCTAGTTAAAGAGCAGGGTACCAGCAGGTGACTATTGAAAAATACAGCTCATATTTCAGCTGACTAAATACAGCTTAAACCAAGATGAAATAAATCTATCTGGTACATGGTCGGTTAAATACAATCTTACACCCTTATACCACCAGCGAAAACCAGCACATCACCAGTCGATTAACCTCTGTTGATAAACAGAAATGTATTACATGACCAGTTAAACAATAGCTAAAACAAACATATTCTCAGCTAAATGTAGATAAAAACCAACATATTACCAGTTAAAACCAGCTTAAACCAGCACACAACTGTCCAAGGTAACCGATCCGCGATAAATTATAGAACATTATAAATCTCTCATGACCAGCTTATCAACAAAAACTACCAATAAACCAGATTAACCAATCAAAACTCTGAAATGTGAGTCAAAAGACCACTTGACCAACTTTGAACCAATCAAAAGCATCAATTTCACTTTAATCTACATGGGAATCCACACAAATGTTAGTAAGTCATGCCCCAGGAAAAAAAATCCTGTCGAAACCATGAAATTCCTTGGTAAAGCCATGGTCTCTACACACTGATCCAAAGGTTTTATGCAACATTGTTCCTCTATCAAAGACCATGGGTGAGAACGGGAACTTGCATCAATATTTTCTCAACTCAGACGAAGAGAACACTGCTGAGGAGCCATCCGAAGATTTGTGAAAATCTCAGTTCGGAGCGGTAGGCATTAAATCAGCACATTATGAGTTAAATTCATGCAGGGACAAATTCAAAAAGCACATACTGATGACACACTGAAATTTATGAACTAATATGCACATGTCTATATAATTCAACATTCAAAATAAGACGTCTCTAAAGACCTCAATCACCAACACAAAGATCTGAAGAACCTGAATCAATACCATTTTTAATCTCCCTCCAGCCAGCGTATAAACCATCCACAGCAAAAGACACATTTTTTTCTGAAATGGTGCTTCAAAGTGCCCTTTAACCTCGATTTTCATCTTTAAGTGTGTGAAAAACATTCAATCTACGGTATAATGTTAAGAGAATAGAGAGGCCTTGGAGAAAAATCCTCAGAAAACCTATGCATGATAAATTAGAGTTGAATCTCCCTGGATATCCTGCTAATATCATTTAAAAAAAATGTTCTACAAATGACTGCCCGAGTCTTATACCATACTGAGTCGTGCTATTTGTGTAGATCAGAGGAACGCCGTTCACAGGGCTTCGGGCTTTTCAGCAGTTTAGTCTCTGAATCCACAGTATGCTGTAACTAGCCTCCTCCTGTGCTTACGGTACACGTGGGAGTTTTCCCTAATTACTGCCTCTACCAAACTCAGACAGGGTCAGGGCCCTGTCAGTTGGTGGTTGGAGGTGCTGTCCTTGAGAAAGACATGCTGTTGCAATATTGGGGCCTTCAGGGCTGACGTCGTGAAACATAAACTGATTTAATTAACAGCTTTGGAGCGTCATTTGACAGCCATGATGACCTCACAGAAGACAGAGAGAGAGGGATTACGAGTCAATTAAACAGTCAATTCTGTGGCAGTCATTCATTATCAATGAGAAAAATCAGGCAGCACAATGCTGTGAAGGTGTCACGAGTAAAGAGTGTTGCAACGCAGCAGTGGATCACCTGAGCGTAGACAGGCAACACAGCACAACAATTTTCCTTGGTTTTTCTTTGTCTTATCTTCTTTGCTCAGGGCTAAACGGCTCATGTGCAGATACACGGTGTATCACCTTTGAAACTGACCCCGACGCACAGCATAAGACAGAAGACATAAATTATTCAGCATGGAGAAATATGACCTCAGAATGGCGTGACTCCAGAGAGCTCTCAGCCAATGGGGAAAGTGATTTTATGAAAGATGAGGAGTTCAGAAGGAGAGCGAGGCCTTCCTTTCGTCCTCAGAGAACAGCTATGATAAAATCAGAGAGAGGAAGCAGCGGAGCGTCAGTGGGAATCCTTCCATTGATTACAATCACAGGGTCAGTCCAGAGAGGCCGAGTAAGGCTTGAAGAAATCACTGCTGGATGTCCTTGGGCTCAGCTCAGCGGAATTTCTACCAGAAATATTCAGCTCATCTTTGACATACTCTATGATTGTTTTTGTGAAATGCGCAGGGGATCATGACTGGACCAACCAACATGGAATAACTCCCGAGTGTTGTGTCTCACTGAAAAAATTCACATTCCAGGACCGTTCTTACAGGAAATTCTGTGTTTTGTTCATTTAAAGCTGCAGAAAGCACTACAAATGTTAAAGATTTGTGTACTATTTCCTTTCATTTTTGTGTCAGCTTAACACTTCCCCATCCAATCTTTGTGACTAATCTAAAATAGCATTCCTAATGACTGGGATACAAACCTTTCAAGCAATTTTACCAATTTCTGTTGATACTCCCTTCAGTCAGCAGCTGTTTCCTGTCAGATTTAACATCTCTGTATTGTAATAGACAAAGTCGGCAGCAGTGTCAGCCTGTCAATCATCTCTCGAGTAACATGACAAACTGAATAGGCAGAGCTTAAGAAAAAAATGACAGCGATCGAGGGTTTCTGATGGTGATGGTTTGTGTATCTTATATTGCTTTTAATGCTTTTGTTATGTGGTGTTTTAAGCATTTAAGGATTGTCTTATGAAGTTAATCAATAAAACCCATTAAAAATTTACATAGAAGTTAGCCATTCAGAAATCTAAATTCCCCTATTATTCCCTGATACGAATTATATGCTCAGTAGATCAACTACCAATTGCAGAAACCGGTAATTAATTAATAGGAGAAAAAAAATGGACATTCTTATATTATTACAATTTTAAATGGACTGGTCAATTGTATACATATTTTATGGACATAAGAACAGAAATATTTTGTTTACGAATACATTTAGTAACAAATCAACTATATCTATGACATATGTAGTTGAATTTTGGGAGAAGTTGTCAGGGCTTGCCATCAGCATCATCAATCACCCTAATAAGTGTCTGACCCCCAGGTATAGTGGAAGATGTGTCAGAGATATATACGGGGTTGGGCAGGGTGACGAATCCTGAACTTGCTGTCATGTCCCATTATTTTCCCCTCTCTCTACCCGCTTCATTTCCTGTCACAATACTGTTCCTAATGAAAAAGGCATATGGCCATAAAATCTTACAAAATAAATATAAAAATCATCCTAATTACTTTATGTATTTGTAAACCTAACAAACCTGTCAACATGTTTTCATCCGAGTTTTCCCTCCTACCACCTCGCCAACTCACCTTGGGGGTACCTGTTGGCTTGGCTTGCACTTTGGTAACTGTGACATACTCATAATATTAGGCAGTTCCAATAACAAGATTATAAAACAACAAAAAATCTGCAAAATGTTGCGAACCAATCACTGCAGATCCATTGAGAGTTTCATGGAATAGGCTTTAAAAGCCTGGGAAGCTGCATTCAAGACATTCATCACCAAGTGCAATGCAAAACAGATGCAGTGGTGTAATGCACACAATTACTGTACTGTAGGGCAGTGAAGATGGTCCTCTCCAACACTCACTCTATTCAACTTCTGGATTGGGTGATTGGCAGCGCTCATTTGACGAAATGAGTAAATACTTTTAGCAACATTTTACTCACTTTTAAAGCCTCTAACAAATGTGCAAAATTGATTTTCAAAATCCTTTAGAAGTTAAAATAATGAGGTAACCCGCAGTAAGAATTTATTAAAATATCTATTAAAACCTAGCTATAAATGATACCTGAAAAAAAGTTTTTTAGAATAATGCTATTTTACATATATTACATTTTTTTTTAGATCAATGAGATCATTTAACAATTTTGGGTTAATAGTTATCAGCTCTTTAAGTCTGATTCTGAGTTTTGAAATTGTGTTTTGTTCTTTGCTCAAACCTCTGGTTCATCTTAAAATGTACCTGGAAAAATCTAGACTAGTCTAATTGGGTATTTGTAAATCAGAACACACTTGTAGAGCAACCATTATGCAATCATTTTCTCATTTAAGAATAGATTGACGGATAAGAACAAATACAAATGGTCTATTTTTAGCTCTCTGAAGGAAACATAAACATGAATGAAAGATCTTCAAAATATATTCAAGTGTATATTGTTAAAAAAATACTCGTAATGTTATTAAAGCTTTGTCTACAGATGGTGCATGAGCTGGGGCATCACAAAACTTTCATTGTAAAATTTTTAGATTTAAAGAATTTTGTTTGTGTTGACCATTGTTTAATGCAAGTTCATTTTCGTGAGCAGATATACAAGGACACTTTTATGGTACATAGACATACTCCAGTGCTCTAAAACAAAATATCCCTAACTCTAATCATTAACAAATTAACAAGGATGTAACGGAAATTATTCAAAATATAATGCAACTTAATATATAACTTAACTATAATCAAGTTTAAGATGTTTTATTTTTATGTAAATCCAAACAAATAAAGATGGACGGTGTAAAACAGTGTGTGGGGATTTTTTTTTTTTTTTGTATCTTTTCCACCACTTTCAGCTCCCGGGTTTAATATCTGCCTCACAGAATGTGAAGCATCACTGCACCAGTACAGCCCAGTACAGTACAGTCATGCTGTCTGTATCTTATAAAAGTTTGCCCTAATTTGTTTACACCCATAAAAATATGGTTATACAGATTTTTGAGAATGTGTAATAGTTTGAAGTTAGTTATGAATAGTTATATACCTACTCAACTTCCTTCTCCAGGAAGCGTTCCATACCCATTTCAGCTGCATTTTCAAGTCATCAGGAAGTGACAGGTCTCTGGTATACATGAACGGAAAAAAAGGGTTTTCATGACACCTCTCAGTCATAATAACTAACAGGTGTTTGTCATTTGCCATGAGCAGAGGAATGGATAAGAGGCAACGCTGTCTGAAAGAAGGAGTCTTCAGAAACTTAGTGACGTGATCATTCCTTAGCTCCTTGGGGATGGTTTGCCAGACACTTGAACAGGTGCAGTGCACACAACTTGGATAAAAGAGGAGACAGCTTGATCATTGCAGGCCACCACTAATTCCAGGGAAGGGGATTTGCAGAAAGTCAGGGTGGTGAAGCATCGACCCACCTGTGGATGGGTGCTGGGATGCTTTGAACTAGCGGGAGTGCTGGGAGACTAAGTGGAGCAGGAAATGCCCAGCTGCCTCTGTTTCCCATAGTTCTGTGGCCAGGGTCTATGGTCCAAATAAACGGGAAGAGTAGCAAACTGGATAATGCCATAGGCCTGTATTCAACTTCCTACACAAGAAAGAACCGAATATGGGGCAAACCTCCAGACAGATTGAGCTGCCTTCTCTCAAGTATGAGCTTTTTCTCACCCCTAAATTCTTGTACCATCCCAACACCCCAGAAGGCATAGGGGTATCAGTTCCCAAAAGTAATGGAGCTCTTAGGAAGTACCCCCTTCAGTCTTTGAGTAGTGGTGGTATGAGAAGGTTGCAGAAGTTGATGTTTGTTGTAGAGCTGAGACCTGTCCACCACCAGACAGAAAATGAGGAGAAGGAGACGAGGATATATGCTTCCACTACCTCAAAACCTCAGCAAGCCGATGATCTTATCCTTCCATGTTCATCCTCGTCAATCAGAGGAAATCCCCAGTCAGTGGTGGGGGTATGTGGCAAGTAGGATTGGGGCAGGGAGCTGTGGAATAAATTGAGGCCAGTGATGTGAGAGACTAAAGAGAGTCACACCACTCTAATAGCCATACAAAGGAGCTTTGAGGGTTAAACCAAGAGTGGGCTGGGACATGTGCTCTATATGTGTTTCAGCAGCAGCAGCTTAGGTCTTGTGTAGCGTTTTATTAAAGTTTGTGAAAGCGCACCAGTTCCTGCCTCCAGGAAGGATTGACTCACTTTATCCATAAGAATTGATAAAAGAAAAGTGTTAACAAACTTGTTACAATGAAATCCACATATTATCATGCAATATTACAAGTTTTTGTCCTCTACATGTCTTAGACTTATCAAAACAATGAACAGCATCAAATAGACTTGTCGTCTCTTTACATCCGTGTACGATCCACAGGACTGTGTATGCAAATCTTCGGTCACCTTGACAATAATGACTGCAGCACTCTCTACAAATAGTAGGGAGTGTGTGTGCATGTGTGTGTGTGCGTGCGCGTGTGTGTGTGGAGTGGGCCAAGGAAGCAAGGCAGAGCCACGAAACACAAGTGAGAAAACCCAGAACACCGGTCGATCCGAGAGCCGTTCATCCCAGAGGGAAAGGAGAACACTTTGTCAACACAGCAGTCCTCACACTTTTCTTCTCTGTTAATTGCTTGTGCTGTTTGAGGCGTGAGCAGTGATGGAGAGAAAAGGAGAGACGACGTGTGTGTTTCACACAGTTCTACCTCCTCCTGCGTGAGTGACCTTCTGCCTCACAGCGGAGAGTGTGGATCGCTATTTGTACTTTTCTGCGCAGTGACGTACTGAAGCAATTGGGTACATACAGTATCAAGAAATAAAAGAGGACACTATCCCCAATACCATCAGTAATTAAATCACTTCGAAATCAAAGTATTCACATATATGGGCAGACATGCAGAGACATGGAGAGATACAGGATCAAGGAGTCGATTTCGAGCCCATGGATTGTTTGAGTGATTACTGGAGACGTATAGGTGGCAAATGAGGATTATGATATCGCTAAATCAATTTATTGCAAAAAAACCTTGTTTTAAAGACTTCCAGTGACATTAAAGAGCATTGACGTATGCATTTATCCAACGCACTATACAGATTGGGAAATTTGTATTAAAGGGCCAGTTAATCTTAAGAAGAGTTAATAGAAGAGGTTCCATTTAAACATGTAAGTGCTCTCAAAAATAAGTTGTCCATAGAAGAGTATTCTAACAGTTGGGGACAGTGAATGAGAATGTTCTGGTGAGAGATTTACTGAGATGGAACTACTGGACACTATTCAATTTCTAAAAACAGGCATTTGGTAGGGATGAAGGACTGCAGAGCTTATGGTAGGATGGTGATAACCCTGTGACTGTTCTATACCAAAGCATCAGTGTTTTAATCTAAACACTTGTTTCAGTCGGGAGCCAGTGAAGAGCGGAGTGCTGTGGGCTCTTCTGTGTTCCATGAAATCCAGTCGAGCTGCTGACTTTGGAGTATTTGTAGAAGTCTGACTGCGCAAGAGAGAAGACCTGCGAGAAGATCATATTCTTTCCAAAGTTTCATGCGACAACGCGCCTCGATCGAAGACCATGGCCATCAACGGGCCAAATCTGCCCGATAAGGTTTCACACTGCCACCTTTTGATCTATTTTTTACAAGGTGAACGATGAATGGAAGCTGGAGCTCATCCCACATTTTTATTACGACTTCATAAAGGAAACAGGAAATAAATAGCATGACACAAATCCTCTTTTCTCAAATTTTCGTCAAACAGCTCCCTGTGATCAGCCACCAACAGAATAAACCTCGACATCGACAACCATGATTTTCTTTCTATGTGTTCTTTAATGCACCTGTTGTACAGCAAATGCCATCTTCAGGCAGAGAGGATATTTCATCAACTCCTTCATGCGAAACTCAATTTGGATCGGTGTGTAAAGGTCCTTTTAGTAATCTAGTCTGGATGGGACCAGCATTTGAACTAGAAGATATGCTCTGTTAGGAGGTGTCTTGACAAATCAAACCTGCATGATCGGGCTGTTTGAGCAACATGCTCTCTGAATGGTTGTTGCTTAAGGATTCCGAACTGTGCTAGACATTGGGATTGAGCTACAGGAGATCAGCTTTCTTCCATGTCAAGGTGAGTTCGAAAAGCTTAACTTATGTGTTTTAGTAGTCAACAGAAACAAACTGAATTGCTTTCAAGGTTAAAATTTCATTTATTCATTCATTTTCCAACCGGCTTATTCCCTGTTGGTGTCTCTAACAGACAATCTCTAGCGAACTTTGGGCGAGAGGCGAGGGTACACCCTGGACAGGTAGCCGGTCCATCGCAGGTTACATTCGCACCTAAGGGGAATTTAGAATCTCCAATTAACCTAACCGCATGTTTTTGGGGGTTGTGGGGGAAACCGGAGTACCCAGAGGAAACCCACGCAAGCACAGGGAGAACATGTAATCTCCTTCCAGGAAGGTCACCGGCGAGCCTCGAACTGACAACCTCACTGGACGGTCACAGAGCTACCCACTGCACCACCATGCTGCCCACTTTCATTGTCTGAAATTGGTTTCTCAAGGCCTCTCGTTTTACAAACTCCTCCTCTGCATATCAAAAAATGGCAGTCACTAGAGGTAGTTTGGCCTGATTTGTTGTGATTCGATTCCAGAGTGTTGGGCATTTCTAAAATGCAACAGCCATTACCAATGCAGCAGAGTTCATCATTATTATGATGAGATTTTGCTAATAAAGATAATGAAAATAAATCTTCATCTCAGCATCTTCATCACATGATGCGAGCAGAATCTAAAATGGTTGGGGGACTCAGATACACAGAACACTACCATCTTTATTAATTATAAACTAAATGTTTTGATTAATTTAGTCATGTTACACATCTCAAAAAAAGTCATTTTCAAAAATAATGAAATTTTAGACACACCCTCCAAATTGGTGAAACTACTTAAAAACGAATGTATAAAGATTTAAAAGTGGTTAGTTTCTAAATCCAGTGGCTATAAATACAAATCTAGGCACTGAATCAGACAGTACAGTTTCAGCTTACTCCTCAGCCTGAACCTCCATCTCCAACTTTTCTGTGTGATGAGAATCACTAGAAATATGAGAAATCCTACCCAGCTTTTAACAGCCCCCTGTTTCTTATCCGTTTCCATCCAAACCACAACCAAAAGTGAGTCATATCTCAGAGGACCGTGCCAAAGTGGCTCCCGCGGAGACGAGTGGACCATTTTCATTAGTGCTTTTAGTTCTTCACACTGTTGAACTTTGAAAACGACATGTGGCTTTTCGTTGAAATAAATTGACATTTTTCTATTCCGCCGGCAAATACACCCTCAGCACAATTATTCTGAAACACATGGCAGAAAGCAAGGGGTATTTTAAGATACCTGGGAGAATGAGAAACTAGCAATTGCAGACAGTGTGTCGGACAAACAAAAGCAGAACAGAACGATGCGGAGCTGCAAATAGAGATGGAATTACAGCATGCGCTCTTGCTCTCTGTTTCCATTTGTCTTGTTTGTTTTCCTGTTTTAGCAGAATGCCTCGATGTTCCTAATTTATTAGAGTGCAGAGATTGCCCCAATCAACTTCTGAACAAAAATTACGGGAGAAAAAAAATTCAATTTAAGGCTTCCAAGTCAGAATTGACCAATTAGACTGAAAAAAATGGCAAAGCATTCTTTAACAGATTTTCTTACATCAAAAGAAAAGCTTTATGGTATAACAGCTTGGGTGGTTGAAGGTGGTGGATATATCCATCCATCCTTGAAGCACTTTCCAGGATGTTACACCCTTTACACGTGGCAGCCCTTCTTGGCTCAACATTCATTCCTAAGTGGACTTTGGATTGCACGCCTTGAGCAAACCGATCATGTAAGCTCTTTTAACATACACATGGCATCCATGAAGGCCTTGAACCAGCGACCTTCAAATATAGAGATGGATGCATAAACTAAATGCACTAAACAATGTTTTCTTGACTCCTGGATTTCTTTGATCGCTTAATGCATTAGCCCCACAACCCACAATCTGTATATGTGCATGACCTATTATTATTAATAGTAATGTTCATGCTGAATATTTATGAATTTTACGTGGACATGAATAATAGGAGTGTAACCATACATACCATTGTTTTTGGTTCATTCATAATTTTAATATAGCATAGACATATTGTTTTTAAACTGGACATGAATAAATTAGTTGAATGTAATTTGGAATATGACGCAAGATAAATGTAGCCAAGTAACATAGAATTAGCCGTTGGATTGTTTGTTGGGTGATTAGTGCACTGTGTACACCTACAGGATAAACTTTCTCCTGGTGGAGTTTTAAACTAAACTCATAACCAAGCTATTCTTTCACAAAACATAATCATAAACTAAGTTTTTCACACACACAAATTCATTTATGTAATTTTGGTGGAAACAGGGTCATGAATATAAAGCATTTTGAGGAAAATATGAAGATTGTTAAATAAAGGTTTTCAATGGGATTGTATATTTGGATTTTTTTACGTTATTGGGGACTCATTATACTTTGAAACAGTCACAAGATGGAACATACTCTCCTTTACCACCATATTACAAAGGAAACTCTAACATTTTCACAATTGGAATTTAAAATGAGCAAGAAGATCCTACATTACATTTTATCTACTGCGTCTAATTGGTTTCTTTTATTCGTAAAATAAAAAAAATGCTGCATTTAGATCGCCAATATCCAGATTTCTAAATCTAGTTATCAAAATGGCAATTTTCAAAAACCACCAAACCTCTACTTTAGAGATCACACAGAGCAAGAAGATTTTGAAAAGGGAATTGAAACAGTCTTACGTATGAAAAAAATGCAGCTAAGTGTAGGAAATACAAATTCCTGGAACTCTCATGAGGCTCTTTAAAAACATAAATTCCAATTTATCTTGAAAACACTGCAACAAATGTCTCGCTTCTTTCATGTGCAAATGAAAACCTTGTTGTTTACCCGGCACACGGCCAAAACAATTAGACTGAAGCCAGTATTCAAATAACGCTCTTACCAGTATTCATTAGTATACCATACAGCTTCAAAACAAACAGGAACTAATTGGATTTTTTTGTACAGAAATGACCAAGTGGCTCTGATGAGGGTAAGAAGCAGAAAAGCAAAAGTATTTCCCTTAGTGCTAGAGACCAAATGTCTACTGGCCTTTGCCTCATCACTGCTCATGCAGAGACAACATGAAAATTGAAAACCCTTTGAGGTCCACGTTTTCACCAGATCGGTTCATTATTTATCTAAAAAAACACATGTTTTGGTATAAGCTAGCTGTGATCATGTTAAATAATGAATTCTGTATGGGCTCAGAAACAATGGATCACATTAATGACTTCTCTACCATTGGTTTAAACAACCAGTAAAAGTTCTGTCATTTCGGACTTACATTTTTGTAATTCAATGACTGTTTTCTTCAGCCAAAACAGATTTTTTAAGAATGTTGAACATCTTTGGAGACCTAATAAAAACCTTGGCCATCTATAAAAGAGAAAAGCCATTCATGTCAATTGCAACAGTTTTCCAATCAAGTGTTGCAATATCTGATAAAAGATGCCTGTGTCTGATTAATTATTCATTTTTTGACATGGAAGCCACTGATAATAGCTGCGTGTGCTGAAAATGACTGATGGTCCCTGGGAAGCGCCATTGGTTCTCATTTCAGATGCTGTTTTTGTGACCTTTAAGCCTTTTCAATATTCTCTCATCCAACCGAGACATTGCTCTAGATTCAAATGTCCCTTTGGTTATTTGTTCCATAATAAACAAAACATTACAATACAATCAATGAAATGTTAGTCGCATGATGGCAATGTTAGGGTCAACACAACAATATCTGCAGTGTTTCCAAGAAGTCCCAAGAAAAAATATGCAGAATATTGGAGAATTCTGGGAAGGTCATGCAATATTGAAGGCGCATTATTGGTGAGAATCAATCTTTTGTTCAAAAGGACAAATTATGTTCTGAATTAGAAATGATGTGCTATGACTTGAAATAGAATTATTAGATTATAGATTATTTTTCTTTAATTTTGCTGCAATAAAAGACTCAATTTGATTGTGAGAAATGATACAAAAATATAATTGTCATGACACAAGAGCAAGGGAGAAAGGAATAAGTGCAGCGCATGAACCCTATTGACAGTACTCAGTGTTGGAGTAAAAGATGATGATGTTTGTTTCAGATTAGCCTAGATTGGAAGGATGAGATTGCATTGATGTGTTCTTGTATGAGATGAATGAAGACGTTCACAGAAGAAGTTGAAGAGATGCTGGAACCAGGTGGAGCCACGTGATCTTAAGAAAGTAATCCGATCCTTAAACAGGAACAAACTCTGCGTTTCTCAATTCTCTTGATCACCACTGGAGAAACTAAGGCTTGGGGAGAACCCACAATGTCTTTGGTCAACAACAGGAATGGAGGTAGGTCATCGGTGAGTAAAATTTGGAAGGTGTTGCGGTAGACAACAAAGAAGTGAAGAAGAATCCAGAAGAGACACCACAGCGTATGGGCGTTCCAAGAAGAATATGCCATCATGGGGAGTTGGTAATGTGATTTTGGCCATCAAGTGGCATAGTGGTGGTTGTCCTATAACCAGAAGGTTTGCTGCTCGATCCACGTTAGGTCCATTCAAACATTGTGGCCTTGGGCAAACCCCTTTACCCACATTGCCCTTTATGGATGTTTGTGAGAGGTGGAGTGTATTTGGTGGTGGGCAGGAGGCTGTGGGATCGAAATGGCACCCACATTCTGTCAGACTGCCCTGTGGCAGCTGAGGGCTACAAAGGTAGCTTATCACTACCAGAGTGTGAATGTGGAGTGAGTGAACAATGCTCTGAAAAGAGTCTGGAATACTATTATTCATAGTTATTATTTCTACTTATTTTTAATACTATTTGTAGATCTCACAGGAGGTATGTGTGGAAGATGCTGATTGGTTGAGAGATTGGTGGTCATCCGGGGGAGTTGATGGGAGTGTGATTGGTTGTTGGCTGTATCTTGTCTAGGCACACAGAAATCCCTGACGCCCTCATGGTTGTGACATGTTCAGACGCATCAATCCAAGCCTTTCTTTAACCCCCCCCCCCCATTCCTTGCCCACTGGTGTTTATTTGCTAGACCCATAGATATCTTGATTACCTGAGCTCTCACCCTCGAAGCTGCAGGGATCTTGCAACAAGAAATAGTTAAAAACAGAGGGTTATTACAATGGTGTCATAATCATCATTTGGACCTTGGACTCCAGAGGCCGGTCTGAATTATTTAGTCGTCTCAACTTGTTCCTCAGACATGTTGAAACACATCGTTTTTTGACAGCTCACACTTGAAGGAAAACACTCTCAGAAGCTGTCAGCTCTCATATGGGTCTTGTTCTGTGCCATAACAGCAGGAACATTCATCTCAAATTTAGTTTCATGTTTTGAAAGAGTCATCTGGATCAAAAATGGTCATTTTACAGTATTTTAATTATTCAGTCACTTGTCATTGGGGAAATTGCTGATAATACTTCAGCTATTGTTCCAGTTTTCTTTTCATGGGCTTAATTGTGGGTTAGTTTATCATACATTATTTAGTTTACAAATATTGTAAACAAAGAATGCTTTCAGAAAAGAAAAAAAAATCATATTTTTTTTACATGATAAATCAAAATAATATTTGGTTTTACTAATCTTTGCCTTCAAACATCCATTCTTATAGGCACGCTTGTACAAAGTCAAATATTCCAGTCAGGGGCCAATGACCAATGATGTCAAACATAAGGTCAAATCATGAAACGGCCATGTAGGAGGCTCTGCTACCAAGGTCTGGATGAAGCAGATGGTTTAATACTTTGGCAAGATTGAGAAAAGCAACAAGATACAAGGTAATTAACTGAATCAAGAAGGTCTCTGCACAATTTAAAAGCAGAGAGGGTCTTCAAGAAGAACTGTTCTTTTGAAGAAACAGGCAACATTGAGGATTGTAGATGCAGTGGTTGACCGAGGAAACTTGCGCAGATCCAAGACACATTAAGCTAAGACCATGACTGGCACTCCTTGAGAACCAAATCATGACCCATTTCCAAAAACCTGGCTGATTGAAGAAGGTTATCCCCCCAGATTTGACGGTACATGGCTTCAGCCTTCTATCGTCCCTTTGATGTGTTGCAATTATCCTCTCCCATTAGAAGAAAACAACCTCAAAGCACAACATTTCCATGTTCCATGGATTCACAGACAGGAGTGGCAGAATGTCACCTTCACAGACAGATATCTTGCTTATTAATAGTGGTTAAAATGAAGTGATAGGCTCACTAAATTCACCAAAATGAGACACATATCAATTTTAAAAACATTGCATTAGCCCTTAAATAGACCTGTCATTGTTTTCAAAAAACTTCAAAAAAACAACAGTTGTGTACAAAGTCAAAGCACAGTAAGTACCAGCAACAAATCCATGGAGGCGTCAGTGAGCACATTTTTCGGGTATGAATGATTTTGATGAGCCTTGATGTCCAGGCCCTCCTGCTGCTCACTTAAAACCTTGGCAAGACGTTTTTTAAACAACTTTCTTGGTAGCACTAGGTGAGTCCATCATCTATTTAAAATGCACATAGACTAATGAAATGAATGTAAATAAGAATATACAACAAAATGAATGTTTCCTTTTCTCTGTGATCCAATATAGTTGATGTGCAAATTTGGGACTTGCCTTAAGTATAAATCTTGATATTTATTGTTCAATTTTTGTTAATCATCACAAAAAATACTATACGATATTGATGGAAAAAAATACTGAATTTGGGAGTAAAATGGATGGATTATGAGATTATGGACATAACATTTAGGGGGAAAATGTTGCTATGCTAATGGTCTATAGTGTGGTATAAAGAAATCACATTGTGTGCAGAATATTGCAGATACATTTAAAAAAGACTAGAAAACATGCACACATCACACCCATCCTATTTCAACTATATTGTCTTCCAGTGGCATATAGAATAAACTATAAGATACTTATTTTTGGTTTTAAAGGACTTAATGGATTAGTTTCATCATACATTAATGATCTTGTAACATCCTCTACTGGGGTGGCAGAGTTTTTAGTGTGTCAGCACCATAGACTTTAAAAAAATATGGACGCCATGACCCCGCCTACTGCCAATGGGCTAATATGAGGCTTTTTCCGAGCTCTACTGCATGGCTACCTGATAAGAATGGAACCATAATGGTTTCAGAGCGCCGCATCAAGTCTGACATGTCCCTCTCACACGCAGTCTGTTATATACAACTTATTTTGTAATAACAAACAAGAATTTAAGAATGACTTCTCTGAATTTGATTGTTGGTAGAACAGCGGTAAGTTCTGTGTAGCTGTTAATCACATGGCCCCACACAGTTTTTTAGGGGATAATGTAGCCACCGTGAACCCAAAAAAATCTCAAACTATTGAACTTTGTTCATTGAATAGATAACTTTGAAAATCATTAAAATAATTTAGTGTAATAATTTCTGAGGAAATCATTTTTAAAATTCGTCTTTTACCATAGACTTGAAAATCATTCTCTCACTTGGCTTCATCAAAAGCTATCAGATACTAGTGATTGGGTGAATATTTATTCAATATCATTATAGGCACTTGTCAGACCTTATACTGTTTTATTCAGCTGTTCTACTGTAGTTGAGCATATTGTATGGATAAGAAATGTTGTCGAGTGCTCTGGCCGAAAGAAATGTGGCGGTGTGGTTTTTTTCAAGATTGACTTCACTTGAAAAATCTGTTGAATCAATGTTTTAAATGAAATTGAGGATTAGATTTATTTGATGTCATTTGAGATCTATTCCAGTTTGGAACTGAAACAAACAGTTATCATGCAAATCCTTTTGGGTGGAAGAAAACACCCTTTTCCTCAATCTAACATTTATGGACTTCTAGCATTTTAGATCAAACATTTAAGTAGATTAGATTACATGTTCACATATAGCAGTATTGCTTTATTACAATAATGTTTCTCCCTGTTGACTAATAAACCTACCATTGTGTTTATGGCCTGATCATTTATTTTCTTGTTCAGATAACATTTTTTTTCTTTCCACATGTTTGTTTGCAAGAGAATGTTGTCACTAAAGGTCAGTAAGCCAAACATGTGATGAGATCTCTCTTCAACATCTTTTACTCATCAATTTCCCCCTAAACACCACATTTACTCTCTCGTTTCTTTGGGTTTCGGCACATCAGCAAGGAAAACACATTTGAATTTGCGCTTGGGGGCGGAGAACAAATCTATTTCAAAAAGATAAAGCCTCATTCTTTTCCTCCTTTTCCATTACATACAAGTCTGCAGAGCATCTTAAAAATTAATAACAAATCAACCAGTGACAGTCGATATGTAACCCTTGTCAGGTATGCGCAATGATTCTTGTACAGATAGCAGTGATTATTTTTGAATTTCTCCATTTACCATGACCATCTATCCACCGTATCTCGCTCATCTGGTTTTCATAAAACACACTCCCTCAGCTTTTTGATGACAATGAGAACACCCATGTCCTTGAATCATTCAGATGGCTGTAAAATGTCACTGTAAATATGGTTCACAGCAAGGGTCCATGAGCTCAGTGTGTCACAGATGGTAGTTCAGTTTACTGTCTTCTTTCAGTTTGTGGCTGTCACACTCTGAGCTTCAGCAGGCACTTAACAGAGTTTATTATATCCTGCTCTCTCCATGGATCCTTTGACACTTCAGAAACAAATTCTGATATTTCAATCTTATTTATTCGATATTTGAAAATCTTATATAGTTAAAGCTGCAAACAGCGATCAATAGTTTTCAGACAAGGACTCATAACAAACATGTCAAATTTGAGCCAGATCGGACATTGTATGGCTGAGTTATAATAACCTATTTATAGCAAAATGTTGATTTGACGCCCACTGTGCGCACATAGTTTAACAAAGAGACCTTGACATTCCATATGCCTTAAGATAAAACAGATGTAGTTCGGACACGAAAGGATGAAATCTCTGTGAGGACTTTGTTAAAGTACAAGTCCTGGAACTTTACAAAATGTTAAACGAACTTCCTGTCGGTATTGGAAACATGGTCCAATTGACTTTTGTCAATTTTGAAAGCCACCAAATAATAATGCTCTGAGCAAACACAATAGGGTTCTACACATTTTTGGTCCTCAAGTCCTAATAAACTACGTACTGTGTAAATAAACACACTTGTAAAATTAAAAACTGAATATGATAATACAACAAGAATGAATTATAAAAATGTAAAAAACTGGATTAAAAATAGTGCACTAAGAACACTATTGTGTTGTTTTATTGACCTCACCCCACTTTTTTAAGTCACCGCAAAACAATGCAAAAAAATGCTTTTTTAATTCTCGCCTTTACATCACTGATTTTCCGCTGTGATATGACAAGCAACCAAACAGCAAGTCTTGAATGATCTTGAATTCATTCTTTTTAACAAAGGTAACTCACTAGTTCAGAATATGAATACATACAAGAGAAGTATCCATTTAAAAAATTAATAAGAATTAAAAAAAGAGAAGTATACATTTGGCTAACATTGTGTCTGGATTTAACTGCAGAGAGATGCAAAGATGTGGACTGTCAGATTTTAAGACTTAACATCACATAAAGCCTTCGGGACAAGAAAAGCATTGACATTAAACCATCAGCACTGGGGACATGCAGGCCAATAGAAAGAGCTAAAATTAACCAATATAAATAGTCTTGAATCTCTCTTTAAATCTTCAAAGAGAGCAAACTTGGACTGAACGCTGTAGATTTCGGATTGACCGAAAATTGCTTAGTTATGCTACAGTAAGACTTCATTAAAGTATTGAGGAACATGCGTTCTAGTGCCTGATGGGTTCAGTGATTTGCTTATCTGTATTTGACCACGCTGCCAGTCAAAAAAAAGATATAGACTGAACACACCTGCAAAATAGAGACTCAGGAGGAGCTCCCACTGCACGTGTGGATTCTCTCTGTGTCTGAACCACATCCAGCTGTTGTGGGAGCGAATTAGATGTAGGGTATGGAGGAGGAATTAGCAGAGCCCATACATTTTAGAGTGTAACTGCAAACAAAAATGAAACAAAACAAAGTAAAATGAAACAAACACACAACAAAGCAAAAATAAACAACCAAAAAAAAAAACAATGCAATAAGCCAATAAAACAAGGCAAAGCAAAATAAACAAAACATACAACACACAACAAAAGAAAAAAAAAACAGGACAAAAAGACAAAGCAAAAAAAATATCACACAGCATAATAACTCAAAGCACAGCAAAACACACAACAAAACAAAGCAAAGCAAAACGTACAATAAAACAAAGCAAAATAAACAAAACAGGAAACACACAGCAAAGCAAAACTAATCAAGATGAAAATGTAAATCAAGGACGAAAAAACTAATAAAATAATACTAAATGAGATGCATCACATTTTATATGAATGCATAAGCGTAAACTAAAAACATCTTCCAGACTTACTCTTATTTTATATTCACCTTGCATCAGAGATCAAGTTTCCCAGGATCATGAGATCGTAGGAGTATTTGTTACTTTTTTTTTGTTTCAGTCATGAGGAGGTGTTTTTTCCATCTGCACCTGTGAAGATGAATCACAGACCATCCATTTTTAATTTTCTCTTTCCGACATGCATTGAGATCAAGGTAAAGAAAAATGATCGCCCTCCCAAAACTCGGATGATTATGGAATACCTCTCGGCAAAGGGCACAGAAGATTTATAGCCAGGCTGAGTTTCCATGCCTCATGCTGAGGATTATCTCTGCCCGGGATCACACCCAGCACATTTGTCTCTTCTCTTCAAATCTCAGCCTCAAAATGGCCTTTCCAATAAGCACCCATGCACACTAACTCAGAAGCACAATTCTACTAAAGGGCAATATGAACAGACTATGCATCAGTCAGTTTCCATGTATTAAGTACAATATTACACCAATTAATACAACTTTATTGTTTAAAATGCAGAGCATAAAATGTGGTGTAATAATCTAGGAGGTCAGAGCCTTCCATATCATGTTCAATTTGCCCAGATCAAGTTGCTTGAATGATGGCTTAGTTTCAGGTTATGAACCACAGCCTGGAACGCATTTGTCTCTTCCTGAATCAATCATTGTGATGCCATCCAGCCCTTTAATGACCTTCAAATCACACATACACACGCAAACACATGCACACATTTAAAATGGACGTGGACAGCCACTCAACTGAAGATAAGAGTTGAATAAACTAATCATTCCGCTCCAAAACACAACATTTTATTCTTATCTGGATCTCGAGAAAAGAAATGATGCCTTTTGAAAATGGAAAAAGTGTTGAAGAGTGACCGTTCGAAGACTTTCTTGAATAATTTACCATAAACATTTCATTAGTAAGTGGATGAAATGGCAGGTCTTGATGTAATGTCCAAAATGTGAAATAGAGTGAATCCTGTGACAATCTTCTCACATGTGCTACACTGTGAAGGGTGTAGTAGCAAGAAATTTTCTAACTGTAAAAATACTGCTGAAATGATAATTTTTCAATTTTCATTCAGCTTCAGCACGAACCAAATTAATCAGCTATAAATTACAATGAAATGATCTTAAACAGGCTTGAGGCTGTTTTGAATGTCACACCACACTGCCACACCGGGCAGATCACTTTGGGAGTAGTTGCCCATGTGAATTGGAATTGCTTGTGTGGGTTTTTCCACTGGCAGCTTCGGTTCCCCCAACATCTGAAAAATGTGACTTTGGCTAATTAAATATTTAAAAACTCTTTACCTGGACTTAAAAGCTAATACTAGAATTAATCTATATTAGGCTCATTCTTCTGTGAAGCATGAAGCATCTGCATGAAAGCGCTATATAAAAAACATTTGACTTGACCATTCTGAAAGAAAAAAAAAGAGAAAGTAGGTACCTTCTGACAGCTTAAGAATATCCTGTAAACATTTACAAAATTGAGTTTCATTATAAGAAACAAATTATTTCCCAAAAAAACAGGTTGAGGTAGGGGTTCAAATACACATTTGATAGCATAAGAATGAAAAACAAAAGTCTGTCCTATTTCATGCCTTTTTCAATGCAATTAGAATAGAGAGCCTGCACTTTATCTTTTATTTATTATTTATTTATCATAAATGTCATTGAATCATCTTAACTTTTCATTCTGGCCCAAACACTCCATTTACCCTGTTCTGCCATGTCCTTTTTTGAGTGACCCCCACCTGGTGGTCAGCAGGCTATGTGCAGAGCTTCTGTTTAAAGTGTTTGATATACAGAAAAATAGACGTATGTTTTTTCTACATGGAAATGAGAAACATTTGCAGTTAATGTAATTGGTTTCTGAGCTCCACAAAAATGTAAAAATGATTACAAAAACAAGCACCCATCACTGGAAATACAACTTCAGGCATTTCTCTGATGCGGGAACAACAATAAAAGATGGTGAAAAAGCTCTAAAAGTTCGTAATATGGCCCCTTGGAGAGGGCTTTTACATCTGAATGTTTCGTTCGACTCAGTTGAACTAGCGTTTGTTTTCCCTTTTAGTTTGGTTCGCTTGGGCAAGTAAGAAGGCAACAACCCAATTATAAAATGGACCAAAAGTGGACTAAAACAATGGTTCTAAATAAACTCTAGTGTGGTTTAGAATATTCTCTGATGTGAACTAAAAACAAATGAAGATGACCAAAACATTTTTCAATGAATATAGCCACCTTAGTCTCTGGCGAATGATATTATGGGTTGGCGTGTGTCTGTTTACGGAGTTTATCATGGCAGCTAGCAGTCAAACTTGGAGTAGTTTGGAATCAGATCACCATTTGCAATGTGCATTTAA
Source organism: Danionella cerebrum (assembly GCA_007224835.1). Taxonomy (NCBI): domain Eukaryota; kingdom Metazoa; phylum Chordata; class Actinopteri; order Cypriniformes; family Danionidae; genus Danionella; species Danionella cerebrum. The sequence continues at coordinate 13,541 of SRMA01025448.1, read as the reverse complement.
GTTTAAAATTATATATTAGAAGATGCCAAGGGTCAAAGTCAAACCGCAAAGTCTGACCATTTTAAACAAGTTTTCAGGCGTTCTGTCCTTCGTTGTTTACTTTCGTGACTCTAACCAATTGAAAATCAGTCAAGGAAAGTTGTACTATGATGTATGTGGGCATTGTGTGCGGGCATGGCAGTGTGATCAGTGTGGCGTGAATGGGGACTAAATCTGCAGACGATTGCAACAATGTATCAGTAATTTCTCTTGGTCCAAACCAAATTAAATGAAATAGAGGCGTGAAAACACCCTAAGTGTACAGAATAGTGCATCTAGTGGATGCTCATTATCTTCATACAAATATGATGAAAGGATATAATGTACCTACCAAGGACTCCCAGGAGGTAGAGTATAGCACCTACTAATTCATATAATGAGTAAATAAGACAATAAGGCAATGATAAATGGGTTTGACGTGGAAAAATTCTGAAGCAGGCTTTGCTAATGATGTAACGGTAGCCACAAGTCAAGGACTGAGTGGCAAAATGCCTAGAAGTTAATGTGAGCTTGACCTCTGTAAATACGCTGAAAAAATAAAAGATGGGACGCTTATTTTGAAAAACCATTGAAACCCAAAGTAAATGGGAACTACATGGAAAATTCAAAGCAAATGAATTGTTACAATTAGAAAAACTACCTGAAAAGTGACGTCAATGCATGTCCTCTATAGAGAATCCATTTCTTTTCATTCAACACTCAATCCATTTAATTTCTTCTTTTATCTTCCATCCATCCCAGTTTCCTTTCTTCATCCCAAGTATTTATGTTCGTTTCATATACAAGGCTTTCCTCTTCCTTTGATAGGTTCATTCATTTCTTCCATCAATAAACCTTTCTTCCTAATGCGCTTTTTATTCACTCCATTTTCTAAGCATTTCCTCCATCCATCCAACTGTTCTTTTTGTCTCATTGTTTCCAATAAGTGTTATTGTGCTTTCACTGAGAACCATGACACCTTAAGAAATGACTCTACTAATTGCAGGAGTCAATTCCACTCTCTTCCCTCTCTTATCACTTTCCCTCAAAGCAAGAGATTAAAAGGAAGAGAATCCAATCCATTTCTATAATTGAGCTTCTAGCAGCTCCGGCTGTTTTGATAACTTCATAAAAGAAGCCCAGTCTATGCGGATAAGTTCAGACTCTGCATTGAACAATATGAATTACTACATGGCAACTAATTATTGTCGCCTTGTCTTTTGCTCAGGTCACGTATAAATAAGATGAGGGAATTTACTGTGACAAATTGCATGCATGCAAATTGATAAATAAAGGAAGATTTGCACACTAACCTCTTATATCACATAAACGGAACAAAAATACATGAATAGTGCTAAAATTTCGCAACTTTAGGGTCCTGAAAGCTGGTCTAACAATAAGCATAAATCACTGCAGTCCACTTTTACTCACCAGGTGGTTTCACTTTTCTTATCAGCTTTCTCAATAGACTCCCTATAAACAGCACTTTTGGTTCTTATAATTTTTATAAACATCTTCTGGAATGTTTTATCTTGGTCTTTGCCAAGCCTTGGCTGGTGTTGATTAGCATTGAAATCCATGATGTAAACGAGTTCATTTTGAAAGCACTAGAAGAAGTAAAACTGGACCCATCAATTACAAATATGGTTCATGTTTGATTTGAAGATCATTGAATCTTAACATAAGTCTGGACAAATACTTTTAAACACAGATTTAAACCATTTTAAATATTATTAGGCCTGTGTTTGAAAATAGTGCATATTTACATAATAATTTCCATACTTTTATATTCATACAGAATGCATACACTTGATTGAGAAGCAAACTGTCTAATGATCCAGATATTGAAACTTCCTGCTTGAACAAACATCTGGAAAGAAAATATTAGAAAATAGATTCATCTCTGTGTTTTTTTGGATGAAGTGGGTCTCTCCCATGAATAGATTTTTCAGCTAAAGCTTGTTAACGGAATTTGTTTCATGAGAGAGAGAGTGAAATATGAACAAATAAACCATGTTAACTGTGCCAGAGGATGTCCCTGCCTGCCTCTCGCAATCAGACCTGAACAAACACAGTGATTACTTCATGCTATTGAAATCTGACAGCCTGAAAAATTGTCCCAAACACTTTAGTGTGCGAAGCACGAAAGAGTTTTTGGATCATTCTCTTGCTTGGCTAATTCAGGAGTGATGCTTTTCTAGATTCCACATGTCTGCTATGCTGGCATGTCTGAGAAAAGGTCAATAAACAAAAGGATGTAATACAATGGAGGTCTTCTTTAAGTTGAATCTAGGTAGTTAATATGCTCAAATCATTTCCATTTATCCATGCGATAAATCCATGTAAAAACATTTAAATAACTATTCTATAAATATATTGTTAGTGCTTTAAATCTGCCTGCAACGCACCTACTACCCTCAACATAGGGGCATGTGCACTTGCTTTCTGAAAGTTTCAGTTCTTCATGTTGTAAGAGCAACAGATAAAATAATCAAAGTCCTTTCCTAATACGCTTCCCCCCTTGAGCATTTTCGCAGGCTGCATTGATAACGCAGGTTTGAAAACACCTGATTAACCAAATTTTCATTGATAAATGTGCATTGCCCCACTGATTCACTCATCCAAACGGAACACTCTTCAATCTATCTCCCTCTGTTAAAAGGCTCATCTAGACACCTCTTTAGTAGTCAGTTCTACAGTTCACTCACCTTGATTTTCCATCGTAGCTCCTGGCCTTCTTGAAGCTCTGTATCTGCTCTATGTCTCTTCCGGGATCAACAATCTAACATTTACTCTGTTGTGATGCTCTGTTTCAGCAACTAACCAGCCACCCATCTCCACTCCAGTCGCCATTCCCAAGGTCTCTTGTTCCTGGCAAGTTCCGGCTGTTGGCTAGAAGAGGGACATTTTCATTGTTTAAATACTGTACATTCTGTAAATAAAATGTGTATATAGTTTAGGATTTCGTGTTCCATCTCTATCCTTATAGAATCTATGACCTGGTCATTGTCTTATTCTCCAATCTACCTCTTGATCTTGGTGGGCAAAGCAAAATCTCATTTTCTCTACCTAAACAGGTTCACGTCTTCTTGTAGCTCTCCAAAAAAGGTTTAAATAAAGCGGTTGATTTAAAATCATTTAAAAGCAAGACGCTATTGATTTAGAGGATAAGATTGAAATACATTGGTAACCCGAAATACGAATGTGTTGATTTACGAAATGTTCGAGATACAAAAGGTCTCGTGAGAAACTTTTTGCTTCTAGATACAAAGAAAAATTCGAGATACAAACAACCACAAACAGTTCTGCTCTATTAACCGCTTGTTTGTCCTGGCCCTCCATTCTCCCTTTGAAGAAAGTGTGCTCTAAGGGGCAGATATGCCTTAAAACACGGTAAATCAGTTTTAAATCATTATGTATAGATTACCAATAATGTACTATAACAAATGTTAGAGTCAAGGTGTCGTAAAAAAATAATGTTAATAATGTGGAAAGTGGTGTTCTGTAGCGCAACTTAGAGAATCCCTGTGACGTGTTCTCAGAAGCATCTCTCCATCCTTTCTCACACGCTCTGTATTCTCGCCACTTGTGCTTGAAACCGTGTTGGTGTCAGTAATTCGTGAAATATCTCGAAAAAACTTTCATCCGTGGTGCCGTAATGTTTTCTGCCATCCGTTTCACCTCCTCCGACACATCGCTTCACACAAGGTAAGGTTTCACATTTGTGTACATATTACGTATTTTGTTTGTGTTTTATTATCATTTATTATATTAACAAAGTGTAGATTTAAGGATTGAAGAAACGTTACTTGATTTTTCTCTGGTTTTCAATTTTTTTATCAACTTAAACTCTTGTTTCTGAGAGCCATTCCACGGATTAGGTGTTTTACATGTAAAACTTGCTTCGAGATATGAAATGTTTGAGAGACGAACGCCATCCTGGAACGGATTAATTTTGTAACTCAGGTTACCACTGTACATAGTGTACATTCAATTCCATTGTGTGCGGAACAAAGTGTTTGTAGCAGTTCATAAATGCCTGCCCACCTCTGTGAGAGTGGAAAAATGCATGCCAACTTTATATTAAACTAACACACTTTACATCTCCAAGGCAGATTGTTGTTAAATTGGCCACATGAATCAGTAATAAAACACCTTGTCACAGTTGGCTATAGAGACGCACCTTAAATCAAAGGCACTGTTTAACATTTATCTTCATTCTCTGTGCTTCCGTGGTGGATTCCAGCAGTCACAAACAGCAGTTCATTGTCATCAGAGATCGAGCACTGGGAAAGAGGAATTAATCTGCAGCCATTTTTAAATGTCTTGCTGAAGGTCAGATTTAGCAATTCCAATGGAGGCACGGGAACACCAGAGTCCTGTGATAAGGGCAAAAGCCTCTCTGATAACACTCCCCATCTCTTCTCCAGCTCTCTGAAACACACTGACCCTGACAGTCCTATTTCACCGGGTTTTCTGCTTTTTATTTGACAGGAAGACGTCTTGCTATAGGTTGTATTTGTTTAATTAAGAGAAATTGTCTAGATAGCCTGTAAAATTCTTTGTTATATCCAATAAATGCTACAAATATCGAGCAAATGAAGTAAACAGTTTATGAGCCATTCCACCAAATGCCGGCCATTTGCTTGTAACTTTTCAAAATTGATTTATTTTTTCTTGATTTCAGAACAGATTCCAATAACAAACATACTTAAGTATTTCAAATGGGTATTGGTCCATCTTAAATCATTTTTATTTAAATATTTTTGGGGATTTATAATCAAAATATTGGTGATGTTTTTTTGCCAAAAAATTTGCAAATGCATGCTAATTAGCCACATGTGCACGATTATAGAACCAGGAACTTTTACAAATTTATTCATTCGAGTAACAGAATAGTAAATGATGCTCCAAGATATCATCACAAATCATTCATTCATTTATTCATTCATTTATTCATTCATTTATTATTCCCTTGTGGGGTCACAGGGGTCTGCTCCTGAACAGGTCGCCAGTCCATCGCAGGGCAACACACACAATCACTCACACAATCACAGCAAAGGGGAATTTAGATTATTCTAACCACATGTTTTTGGGATTGTGGGGGAAACCGGAGCCCCCGGAAGAAACCCCCACAAGCACAGGGAGAAGACATGCAAACTCCTTCCAGGAAGTTCACCGGCGACCCTCGAACTGACAACCTTCTAACTGCGCTGTGTCGCCCTCACCTAATCATTAGATATATTGACAAGAAATTCAGAGAACTTACCTTTGCTCACCCCATGGTCTTCTAAAGATCCAAGTGATGCAACTTCCTGCTGAAAAACTGACATGAAAATTGTGCAATTTTTCCAGGTTAGGGTAACAGGAATGAGTAAAAGCTAGCGACATGACTAAAATGATTTTTTTTTAAATCTAAGAAAGTAAAGATATTTGTGTAAAGTAATGTATTTAAAAAACATTATATAAGGATTTACAAATCAGTGCTAAAGAAAGGATCTTTTTTTAAAAGAGCTTAACCATGAAAATTTACTGGGGACAAGCAATAAATAAAGCTTTTTTTTTAGTATTTTATGTCGATTTTATCAATCTTTTAAATGTTCTAGCTTAAATCTGCAATAAGAAAGGTATTTATTACACTTTGCTTAGTAATAAAATGTATTTGTGAAGCAATTTGAACTAAAATTTAAATGACAGAATGATTCATTACAACTGAAAAAAATTAAAATAAAAAAGTAAAATAGATAATATTTTCTGAATCTAAACGTAATCAATATCTTAAGCTATAATATATAATTGGTATATTAGAATAAACATGCACAGTTTCCTCATCCAGCTTCTATCCCATGCATTCTGTCATCATACACACCAAATCCTCCACATGTGTTTCTCTGTCTCGCTGTGATCCTTCTGGTGCCAGTGCTTCTCAAAAACCCCTTCAGCTGTGTGTTTCCATTGTGAGAGATGTTCTTTTCAAGCTGCTGACGTTACATTCACACATCACACTCTCCAAATACATCTCATAAAAGCACTGAGCAAACCTTCTCTTGTAACATTTGGCCTACCAATCCACCATGTGGATTTCAGTTACTAAATAAGAGAAAATCTTAACTTTGTATCTTTAAAAGAAGGTTCCAAAATAGCAAAAACATGTCAAAACAATCACGAGTAAACAGACTCCTTCAACAACGGTTTATTTGTGCAATTATATATTTGAAAATCTAAAATTCCCATTGAAATCGAAACCAGTGGCTGTTTTAATTTCCACACTTTTCTTAGTTTGAGTTACTCTTGCCCCTTTTCAATCTGTTTTCACCACACCAGTCCCACGAGACAACAAGTCCACATCGAAGCATGACAAGAGAGTTGCATTGAAAGCTACCTTTGATATTTTATCACCTAGTGATGACAAATAATTCACAAGAAAGATTGAATTTTCAAAGATCCTCAAAATTGTTAAGACTTGCTGCCCTGTGTTTAACAACGGCACTTATTATAACGTTAAACTTCATATGGAAAAAAAAGATTATTATTTTTTTATGGCTGGTTCTGATAGAGTTGTGGTGCACTGTTGAAGTTGAGGTTATGTATGTTATATACATAATAATCAAACTTCTTCTTACATTTTAACTTTGTTTTACATGGACAGGATGCATTATGCAATCGATTTTTTTGATAATGATGTTGCAAGGAACGCTGCGAAATGCTCAGTGATTACGCTAATGTTGATGAAATATGCTGTTGGTGGTATAGTTGTATTGCTGTGAAACTCAATATGAAGAAACGTTTTGGGGTTCTGGTTGCATTCTGTTAAAACTATTTTCTCTCACAGAAAATTGACTTGGATTGTTCAGGTCTACTTCCATTTTTCATTCCTCTTGACATGCAAAAGATGCTAAAGTTGGTCATGATGTGAAAACCTACTAAAAAGTACTTTCAAACTAGTGAAATGAGGAACACATAAGTCCAGTTCTCACATATATTATGCAACTACATGAGATTTTAGGCAACATAACAAAATTGAATAATGCATCTCAATGAATCTACAAATAGAAAAAAAATGCATTCTGCATTTAAAAAAAAAATAATTTTATGGTTGATATAAAACATTTAAAAATAATATAACTGAAATGTATAGTACAGTATTTAACAAAGGTAATAATCTGCACCATTACTTTCTAAAATGAACAGAAGGTGGCAATAAAATTTGGTGTAAACTTTGATAAATTGAAAAAAAGAAGTCATTGAACGTTAACAAAAAAATACATTTAACAGGTCTGAAGGTTTAAAAAGGCTAGGGACCACTGCTACAGAATCTATAGTACATTGTAAATAGTCACACTTTTGCCTTCTAATCAGTGATACCCTCTGCATAATTAAAAACAACCAAAAGCCCAGATGACTAAGCAAAAAAATAACATGGCTGTCCATCAAGCGGCCCAAAATGTTCTCATGCATACATTTAAGGGGTTTTATAACTTAAGTAGATGAGTGATAGGAAAAAAAAATCACTCCCTCCGTTGTTAAATAGCATTTGCTTCACAAGGGACATTTATATTATCAAACTATTACTTATGAAATACAAAACATCTGCTTTACACACAAATACTGATAATAGAGATCAGTGTTTAACAATGACGTCATCTACAAATTCAATAGATGTATATGCAAACAAAAGATCAAGTCCCCAAATAAAGTATTGATCTGGACAATGTCGAGAAGGTTCGTGTAACATGAGGCTCTTCCCTCTGTGGCTTTAGCAAACAATGCTTCTTGAACTGTTTACATTTCAGCAGTCAACCTTTTCTAATAATATAATATTCGCTCCCTTGGGAAATAAACCCCACTGGTATAGCCAGTCCAATATTTTACGGGTACAGTTGCCATTCAAAATAGCAAGCCTCAGCCAAAACACTGGTCAAGTTCCACACCATGAATACACCTCATAGCTATTTTTGACTCAGTTGGTTCATCACTGTTACTAAGGTCTAAAAACAACAGAAGAAGTTGTTGAGAACTCAAAGTCTGACATCACACACTCATATGCCTCTAGCACAAAAAAGAAAATGCATTTCTTCTAACTATAGTTCAACCTTTGTCAATCTGTCATCAGGGGCATCTTTTGACTCTGCTCTAGATATACTTTCCTCAATTCAACTATACAGTTTGGTTCCTTACTTCCTGGATCCTATCACACAAGGTTCTCCTCCTGCTTTTTGTTGCTGCGTCATTTGATGCCAGTGTTGGTTCCTGACACCTATAGTCTCAAGAGTCCTTTTACGAGAAAGAGACCTGAGTAACACCTTGATATTGATTGCATCTCAAACTTTGAAATGCTAACGTTTCCAGCCTTGTGTTGTAGTCTGATTTGATCATGCCCTTTCCTTTTAGATACCTCTGGACACATTAACAGTGGTGTCACCTGGGATCACTGGGGGTTACAGGTCTTAAGGAGCCCCTTCATGAGAGGAGCCAGCCAGGGTGGGTTGAACACCCCACTTGTGTCCTGGTGCCACAACCTTTCACGACATGCCTCACCCCTCTTGATTCATAGCCATCTTGAAGCCTCTTCTGCTGCACTGGTGGTCAACTTATTGGCCCTTTGCTGCACAGCATCTTGGAGACCCTGCAGAGGGATTGGCCCACAATCCATTGGCATTCTACTTCAATGGGGTAGCATCTTGTCTGCCAACCATTACTCTGGCGCTCCTCCACTAGCTTCGAGTTCTTTGCCCTATCCACTCATGGGCCCCCTCCATTTGGTCTTCCTAAGGGACTGTGAGCTCCAAGAATGAGGATGATGTCTGGCCTTGACTTTGTCTTGATGGCCACTTCTGGGAACTTCGAAATCTTCCCCAGGTCAACTTTAAGTTCCAAATCACATGCGGTCACTAAAAGGCCAGTAAAATCAGTAAAATGTATGACAGTCAAGAGACTGTGGAGGTAATACAGACAAAACTTCTCAACCCTTTGCTGCAAAGAATGTAAGCACAGGAAGATACAATTTCATTTTGGGCAAACTATTTATGTAAATCTGCCATTCAAAGCTCTCTGATGGCTGGAGGTCAGTCAGGCTAAAACAGTTTTAATTAGCAGACAAACGAGAGAGGAGTGAATGGGGTCGTTTTCTTTCTCATCATCCCTGGAGCAGAAAGCGCGGGAGCCTCTGATTAATTGAAGGGATGAGTGTAATTGCCGGGACAGCAGCGAGTGGCTGGAGGTGGCATGGATTAAACTGTCAGTGGAGACACTGTTGCCCCCCCACTGATCTACGCTGAGACAAATGAGATACATGTACATGCTCTGCATGGCTGATGGGTGAGTGCCGAAGGAGAAAATCGTCTAAATACTGAAGATTTAAATCAATTGCAAAAATAGACACCAGAGATTTCTTCAAGTAGACATGGTAACTTTTACTAAAAAGGCACGTTTGAAGGAAAAATGATGAGTCTCCAAGCTAGGAAATCAGACTGAGTTGTATTTCCTAGCCCTACAAACCATGGGCTATGAAAAATATACACCTTTTAAACGGGTCACTCTTACAAAAACTGGTATTCATCAGCCAAATGGTTGTGAAGGATCGGCAAATGCATCACTCTTGGTTGCCGAATAACGTGAATAATCAAGTGATAGTGTGCCATGCACAAGTCTCTTGTGTAATGTTAATATTATTAGTCTAAGAAAAGGCCAATAATCCTGTAAAACTATCAACTTTTTAGAATTTACGTTACTTTAGCTGACCTACACATGGACCATGAAATCCAACATTTCACAATGACTCTGTGGGTCTCTTTGCACACAGTGGCAGCCTTTTGTTTTGAAGTGTTGGTAAAACCTTCCCAAGGAACAGAAAGCTATACACCCCTTAGCTGTTCCCCCTTGTTAAAAAGAGACTTGAATCACCACTCGCCTCTCCTGAATGCACAAAACGGAGGATGAAGCGGCGTAGGGTTAAGGAGAAGAAATAGAACTCAGCCTTAACATTTTAGTCATTTACTGTGTATCAATCCCCAATTGCAAACTATAGTGGGCCCGATCTGGATCACTGACAACAAATGTTCTTTTTCTGAGAGTGCATCAAATCATTTGTTATGTATTTTTGAACTATGTAATAAAGTTTTAAGAGACAAGAGGCGCTGCATTTTGAAGATATTAACAAATATTACTATGCCATTAATATAAAAGCTCCAGAGTTTCTTGTAAAATAAATACTAAAACATTCATTCATTTCTTTTCCAACCCATTTATTCCCTTTTTTGGGGTCATGCGGGTCTGCCGGTTTCTATCTCCAGCACACATTGGGCGAGAGGCGGGGGTACACCCTGGACGGGTCGCCAGTTCATCGCTGAATACTAAAACATTTGCCTAATAAATGTATTGTAAAATAAAACAAATAATTTGATTTTGGAGACACAGATATTTAGTTTTATGGCTTTCCAGACTTGTTGACAAGCTACACGGACCCAAATTTTGGTTGCAAAGTTTTGTGCAATGATGCAACTCGAGTTAAAACCATGAGCAGCAACGGGACATCACACATTAAACTGAACGACTAGTGCTAACAAAACAAAAAAGTTTTTGAGTGCCATATTGGATCCAATTTTTGCAAGCAGAACGATCAACAAAAGCTGTATCTTTTGATGACTCGGTGGAACTCCCGTGGGTTCCATCGTGCACCAAAAATCCTCTCTTTTCTATATATTTTGGTCAAACACCTGGTTCACCTCACCACTGATCTGACAAATCTTTAGATGTCCTTCTTTTCATATATTACAAAGTTAACGAGTGCAGTTCAGGCCGAAATTAGAATTTGTTTAATTACGTTGAATAACGTTAGTTATTGTCTCAAGTCCTTTTATTATTTTGTCATGTGTTTTTGTCTCCATTATGTTAACCTATGCAGTATGAGCCGGAAACCGAAAAGATTACTTATTTTCTTCGACTTCCTTTGTTCTTTTGTCAATAATGATGAGCCGGCTACACTCGAAAAACCATACGGATGTTGCACATGTGCTACTGAAAGATTCCCTCTCCGACAAGATTTGTTACTCTAGAGTCACATCAAAGATTCATTCAAAATGAACGACTCATTCAAGAACGACACATCACTAGTAACCCCTCATTATTGAAAACAATGGCCAGGGTGAGTCGTTTTGTAAAATGCACTACACGCTAGTGGACACTGAAATTATTGTTTTCCTGAAATTTGGAGGTCATCAGTTATCATGCTCTGTGCTTGGCGTCACGTTTTGTTTACAAAAACCAGTGTAATGATGCTTGAATCCGAAAGATTCAAAAAGAGGTGCCTTTGTTTTTTTCCAACTAATTTTAAAAATGTGGTTTGGTAGAGATTTTACAGCAAATCTGGAAAAATCTGTGTTTTTAAGTGTTCGTGTGGATGCAGTATTTTTCACAACAGGCAGGTGTGGACAATATTTTTTACAACAAAAAAAGCTGTATAAATATATTTGTATTCTTTTTGCAACAGAGCATGTCAAATTCTGAGTTTTATTGTTACTGACTTATGAAAAGCAGCTTCTAATTGACAAGGAATGAGCAAATTTTCAAAACTGCTTAGTTTATCTTTGGTAAAATAATAATAAAATAAAAAATCATTTGAATGTTTGAGAAGTGAGTCCATTAACCAAGTGTCAACTCATTATTCCAGTAATGCATCCATTATCATGTTAATTGAGTTAAAGTGAACCATAAGAACGCGGTTCCTGATTTGAATTGTACTGTACTGTAAATAAACAGCGCTTTCTAATCAGCATGCAGATGATTACGCTAAGATGTTTTCAGCTTCCCAGAATTACAGATGACATTGTAACTTAATCAACAGAGGACCAGCTGAGTTTGTGGAGTTATTTAATCATGAAGTGAATGAATCATTAATGAGTTTCCTTTAGAAGTAAACATTACCACGAGTGGCTCTCACTGTGTAGAATATCAGTGTGGAGCAGTGGAATGAACTAAATAGATTTGTAAATCCCTCCAGAATATGAATTACATCAAAAGATCACAGAAAAAAGGATCATGTCTATTCCGTATACGATTAAATGATGAGGTGCTGTTTATTTGTCAGTATGACTTTTTTTTTACACACGTTCTAATAGAAGCATCAGGTTATGGCTGGAATAAAGCAAAGTCTAGGTTAATCAGGGAGAATCAACGTTACTGAGAAAAGTTGTTTTTCTATTCTTTTCATCGTTCTTCAGTTTTTCTCTTTGTTAGCAGCAGGTGTTCATCACAAATGCTCAATTAAGGTGTAATTTATCCCTTAATTATCTCCTAAACGAGTTCATAGCCTCATAGTTTTTAACTCTTTATGTAGAAGGGCCAAATACAGAGTTACTTTTCTTCAGAGGATTTTACATTGCACTAGTTTTTAACTCCACTTTACAAAGCATACAGGCAAGTTCCTCTAATTTCATAGACACCAGTATTTCAAAGGTAACGTAAAACATTCGGGAAATGAAAAGGTATACAATGAATTAAAATGAAGCTAAAAAGAAAAAAAAAAAAAAGACCAGATCTCACCTCTATCCTGAAGCATTTTATCCAAACACCTTTGAGACTAAATCAAGGACAACCAGGTATTTCAAACACTACGATCACCCAATATCAAATCCCAAATTATCCTTCCCTCAATCACTCGCAATCCTGCCCAAAAGCACAGCACTGGTGGGACATTGGAGCTCACTCAGTAAAAGTATGTTTACATGTGTTTATATTAATTATTTAAGTTACAGATATTGTGTTAGCCCCTTTGATCTGTCTCTGGAAGCTAGCTCCAGCTGTAGGCACCATAATATATACATAAACATAATACTCTCTCCCTTTTTGAAATGAACACATCGCTGGTGATTGCCCCCATAGTCCTGGCTGCAGAATAATTTGCAGCCAAAGCAAAAACTTTAAAAAACATTTTCTTCAGAAAATACTTCACTTACATGGTTATAATGATTTGGAAAGTCATCAATACAGTGAATACCATGGCTCAATGGTCACTTCAAAAACTGACATACAGTAAACAGAGATACAGTAAACAGAACTGACTGCTGTCATCACATGATCATTTACCCGAAATCATTCTCAAATTCTAGTTTATAATTACAAAATAAGTTCCCTTTCAGTCGGTACCGGAGACGTTTAGTCGATGACCGACTGAATGGGAGCTGATCTCCATGGGAGATTGGACTGAATTGTTTAACGGGCAAATTGATTTGCAGGCGTGAGTGATTGATTAGCAATCAGCCGGGTATAAGACCGGGCGTAACGCACGCTTCAGTATGCGATTTTCCTTCGGAGCGGACTGAGTGTGACTCTCCTCTCTAAACTTTGACGCTAAACCGCCAGTTGAGATCGAGGTTGCTTACCTAGCAAATACAGCGTGGTCCTCTGCTAGCCCAGTATAGCACGCCGCTGTCGCTGCGCCTCAGTCTTTTCCGGCATTAGCCTGTCCAGTGTTATTGTTAGCCGTTTGTTCACATCCTGTCCATTTTTCACGACACGATGAGCAA
>SRMA01025447.1:109887-131177 GCA_007224835.1 Danionella cerebrum | reverse complement strand
TATTGTCACTGCAACCAGATCTATGCTCTCTTCAGAAAATGTGGATAGGTAATCTATCCTAACTAGTTGCAGTATTTCATTTTTTATTTAAAAATGTGTTTTTCTTTATAAAGAGTGCAATTTAATTAAAATATCACCCAAATGTGTCACTTTTATTTATTTTATGCAAGAATTCTATTGTGTATTGGCAGCTTTCAAAATAAAGATTATGTAAGTTCTTATTGTTTTGTACCGAACCGAATGAACCGAACCGAACTCTCCAAGACACTGTACCGAACCAAAAACGATTTTAGCGTACCGTTACACCCCTAATAGAGAGTGTTTCCACATTTCGTCACGGTGCAAGAGTGAGCGTCAAAACCTCTTCATGCGCTGGCTGAAAATGGGGGAAAGTTGCGACGTTTGACTGCTTGAACCCATTTTCAAAGTTCACTACGATTCAAAGAAACAACTGGAATCCAGGAGCTGACACCGGATCTGGCGTTTTGTGTCGGTTTAGCAGCACTTTTACACAGCTGGCCGCCCCCGTGCAAATGCAATCCTCAAGAGCCTTCTGGTGTTTAGGTTGGCTGTCTGTTAGGAAGACAATGGGATCACATCTGCTGGGACAGTAATGCTTCTAGATCACGCCGAACATTAGAAATGAGCACGGTACAAACGATTGCCAGATTTTGAGTCCCTTGTGAGAGCATCAAGCAGATCTGTGCTGTCTGAAGAAACATGAAAAGTTTTGCTTTTAAGGAAGTATTGTTTCGTTTGCTTTTTGTAATGAAAAACAATCAAACCAGGACTACTTTTGATTTATCAGTTTCTGCAAAAGGCAAAAACCCTCAAAAAGTCATATTCATGGGATTCTAAAGAAGTTTTTAATTGTTTTACAATCATTCGACGAAGACGGAAGTGAAGGCCATTTCCCCACTGATCACAGTAAAAAAAACGTCTAAAAGTTACTGCTGGCAGGAAAAGGAGCAGCTGAACTCCACGGTTCACAGCAGTGAAGGCCTTTACACACCTAGGCTGAAAGGTTTCCCCACCCGCTGGACATGCAGCCCCGCCCACATGTCACCTCATTGCTCGCACACACCAATTGTCTCATTTACACAAACCCTTTTAACAGTTTTGAGTGAACAAACTTCAATCGTTTCATCTCTTGGCTCAAGTTTATTTTCGTGTGGTTCACGATGGTTTAATTTTCCCCTAAAAAAACAAAACGGGGACATGTGATGGACAGCTATGATTGACAGCTACAATGTCATCACGTCGTGAGAAAGATCATTTACGCTGCCAACGATGAAATCTTCTTTAAAATACAAAATAACTTGAATATAACAGACTGTGTGTACAAGGCGGAGCTCTGAAACCACGACGGATCCTTCCTCATCAGGAAGTCGCGTGTGCAGCCGTCAATGGCAGCCTCCTCCTCTCCAGATCAAGAACGCCTTCCTTCGTTTATTCCAGCTTTGCTGGAAATGAGTGGAAACAAAGGTTTGTTACCTCACGGACAGTGAGCCAGGGTGTGTCTATTGCGCCGTCCCTTACCGCGGCCCATTGATCTGTTTACATTATAGCTTCCATTCCGGTCAAATGTGTTCTACATGAGGTTTTATTGTTCCAAAATTATGATTAAAACAATGACATTTCAATGTCTGTCTCAAAATTCACTCATTTTACAAACCGCTTATTTCCTTTTGGGGTCACGGGGGTCTGCCGGTGCGGGGGAACACCCTGGTCATCAGTCCATCGCAAATGTCTGTTGTTTGAATGTAAAAAAAACTGTGTCCCAAAAATAATGAAAGTTCTTCTTCAACCACAAACGTCCTCAGCTGAATCACAAAAGCTAAGAAAATGCACACTAGAGAGCCCTTCTCGAGTCTTCAGTCTGGACGCTCTTAATAAATATGTGACCAAACTTTATCTTGTAATCTACATGTTCGTGATGTTTTGTAAGAAATGCTCTTTAAGCAGAAGGGAAAGGTTAGATTGAAAGTCTTTATTGCCATTGTATCGTCCAAAGCAAAAAGAAATGAACACACACTCTTGATTATTACGTATGATTATTACGATCATCACTGGCTGAAGACATGTGACCAAACGAGCCAATCACAGCAGTTTGACGGACTGCTTAAAAAAAAAAGCTTCATGTTTTTCGGGCTGGTGTGTACGGTGCCGTGCAGGCGATGCATAGATGTGCGTGTGGGTTTAACCGTTGCATGCCACTTGAGTTGGATGTTTGTTGAACAACTGTTGTATTTGTGAAGAAGATCAGCCGGACGTACATATTTGTGGCGAGTGAACACTGTGTTTCTGCTCAGCGTCAAACAGAACAGATTGATTTAAGTTTTTCAATTCATTTAAGTACGACGATCATATTTCTTTCACATGTTTTCATTTATAGATTTTCAGTCGTTTTTGTTTTTCAGCAACAATTTGTTTGTATGGAGATCTTGACTTTCAATAGTTTGTGATGAGTTTCATTTAATGAGCAGGAAGAATATCCCGCTTTATCCAATAAGGGAAACCCCGGGGACTGAACGTCGCCCCGCTCTCACTGAGACAACTTAAACAACTCAAATCTGAACACACCTCCTGCTCCTCACAGCGTCAGTCATGCCACACACTGCGATTGAGTTAAACACTGCAAACAAGAGCCAGACCGATCCACATTCAGGACGGACCACGAGCTGACGGACTTCAGTTATTGATCGCTGGTGCTGCGGCGAGAGCACGGCAGTCTTTGTGCTCGATGACTGAACCATGTTTAGTGAAAGTACAAGATTTATTTTCTATCAAAGCTAACGTTCACTTTGAGGCTGTTTGGATGTGAGGCAGCATCACACAACCTCGCAATCGGAACAGCGGTAGAGTTTGCTGATGATGCAGCTTCAGTCTCAGTCTGATCAGGCTTTCAAACATATCTGACGAAAAAATGCCACAGTGTTTGGGGAAAAGGATTCACAGCAATAATCAAGCCGCTGGTGCCCTGCACCACGTGATGTCACGATGGAAACAGCAAGTAATGCTTTTTTTAAAGCCTCAACTTTAATTATTTTATATACGTTTGTCTCAGAGTAAAATGTACATTTATATCATGTATTCTCCAAGATTTGAGAGAAATGATTTGAGAACAGCGCGAGGTCACGTGTGTAAGTCCTGGATTACTATCAAAAATAAGAGGGCGCAAGATTTTAATTCGTATATTGGGTCTAAATAAACCAAAAAGAACCTAAACCAGTGTTCATATTGCTGTCTGTGTCTTTGTTTCTCCTCCGCGGCTCTCTCATTGGCTGCAGGTAATCACAGACATTATTTCTAGAGCTGGGCGATATCCCCCCCAAAAAAAAAAGATTCACGATTTAAAAAGATAAAAATAATAGCGCTGTGATGTTATTAAATTACACATCTTGGTCTATTTATTATTGTTTGAACTTAAATGGAAACACAATGCGTACAGCTCTTCTATCAATATACAGCTCTTCTATCAATAGAATGTACGGTTGTCTCTTAAAGGACACCGCACACCGGTTGTGAGCGTATGCACAAATATCTTTTAAGTCGCGAAAGGGTGCAGCCTGAACCCGGCTTAAGCAGAAGAATTATCAGTTAGGATGCTTACAATAGTATTTTCCCATTACTCCACCCATCCATCCACCCAAACCCATGGTGTTTGGCAGCCTCATAAATGTTGCTCTGGGGCTCGTGTACAATAGTTGGCTTTCTGCAGGTAAGAGTGCTGGAGATCAACACCGTTGGAGGATTACTGCGAGGCACTTAACGTACCTCTAATAACAAAATGGTTATCCACCCGTCTTTCCGTTTACTCCATTTCCTTCTCAGTCACGTGGCACAGGGAAACGGTGATGTCTTGCAGATCGTGTGTTTGTGGAATGTGGAGAGAAAGGGGGACACGGGATTCTCACTGTTACCCTTCTACATCTGTTTTCTCTTTTCCACGATAAAACAGCGAAAGAGTTTCTTTCAGTTTGTGTTCAGACCGAGAGGAAGCGGTGAACGTGACACACTGACACACACCGTTTGGAGCATCACAGCAAAACGCAGGCACCCACCACCAGCACACAGAGACATGGCAGCACACGGACCGGTCACTGATTGGATGAGCATAACGAGCGATCGGACAGACAGATGGAGGCACATGTAAAAACTAGAGCCAGATCGATGAGCCTAACGCGGCAGCTAATGAGAAAGAGCAGACGGAGAACAAAGCTGATCACCAGAAGAGCACCGGATGAGGATCGAGTACATACCTCCTGAGGGACAAACAGCCAAAATCATGGAGGAAGAAAAGAGAAATCATTGGGTTAATGAGGATCATACTGGGCCCGCGCCACCTGCCTCATCAGAGAAGCACTTTCATTCAGAGTCTCCTCCAGGAGACCAGCGGGAGGAGCACAGAGACATTCCCTCGCACTCACCCAGTTTCAGCAGCCAGCCCTCTCGGTCCGGGTTGAAGAAGGTGTGCGTCAGGTCATTGCCGTCATCCTCCGGGTTCTTGAAGGGCTCGTTCTTGATGCTGTCGTAGAGATTCTGTTAAACACAGAGGAGGCGATGAGGCTTCAGCGTTTGAGAGGGAAACCGAGAGAGGTGTCCGTGTTGTACCCGCAGCAGCTCCTCAGGCAGGTCTCCCCCGCCGTTGATCCCTCTGTTCATGGAGATGAAGCGTTCCACCGCTGGTTTGTCCTTCACGTTGGGGTTGTGAAGGCTGGTGTTCAGCATGATGATGGCGAAGGACAGGATGTAGCAGGTGTCTGAGCAAAGGAGACAAAAGACTCTAATCATCAGAGGATGTCCAAACGCATGAGAAAAAAAAAACTAACTGTTGTTATTATTGTTATTGTCACAGACGGATATTCAAACCAAACCAGACTGATTTGATACAAATATTAATTCAAATTTTTTATATTTATGTTACCGTTCAAAAGTCACCCAGACAATTGTGTGACAAGTCACACTTTTATTTACCACAAGAGTTGTAAAATGATTCATTTTTAAATTTAATGGTAACTTTTTTCCTCCTTCAAAGAATCGTACGTTTGCAGCTGTTACAGCGGTGCAGACCTTTTGGCTTCTAGCTGTTCATTTTTTGAGGTAATCTGAATCACGCGCTTCTAGAAGCTTTGGGTCATTGTCCTGCTGTAGGATGAATTTGGCTCCAATCAAGCGCCGTCCAGAGCTTACGACATGCCTTTGCAAAATGGAGTGAAATCCCCTTTACCCCAAACTTTGATTTGTCCGTCCAGAACACTTTTTACCAATCTTCCTTTGTCCAACGTCTGTGTTCTTTTTCTTTTATTGGCCACTCACTCTACCCTGAAGGACAGCATCCTGGAGTCACCTCTTCATTGTAGATGTTTTGAGGGGTACTATTTAATGAAACGGAGGAAGAAGCTTATAAAGTAGCTCCCATCACAGAACACAATCCTCTGCACGGCTCTCTGGGGCTTGTTCTAGCTCGTGTGAAGCCTGACCTGTTGACTGGAAGACTCCGGGGTTGCACTGGAGATATCTCTGAGCAAAGGCCTCCATCATCCTGTCGATCTTCTGAGCTTCTCCAGGGAGCCTGAAACTCCACAGAAACTGCCTGCACAGGAGAGGAGATGCAACTTAGATATAGATTTGATGCAAAGGAAAACGAAAACGTGTGTGTGTGTGTGTGTGTGTGTGCGCTCCTCTGCTTTTAATTAAACATCCTTCTAGTTCAATAGCCTTCAAAAGCAGATCATTCACCCGCCCACTGACAGACAATGGTAGAAGTTGCTGAAACTTCAAAAACATCAAGCAAAACATTATGTATAGATCACCAATAATGTGCCATAATAAAAGTCCTAAAAATAATGTTTAACAAGTGTAAACCTCTGTTCTATAGAGCAAGTGAGAGGAGAAACCCGTGTGAAATGACGATGCCTTAACTTTAGCTTCCATTTCCTCTTCAGAAACAACCGGATTGCCGCCACGGCTCAGCGACATTGAGAAAATATCTCATAGCAATTCTCCTGACACACATTGTGATTTACTTTCTCTGCTTTTTCTCCTGCATATATTAACATAATCCAGAGACTTGAGCTATGAGACGAGCATGCTGCAACATCATCTTCTCTCAAAACAGAAAGAGCCGATGAATGGAAAAAGAACCACGTTATAGTGAAAGATACAGTCTTCAGCAGATAGAGAGCAATGTGTATATTATCTCGAGTGATTTAAATGACAGAATGGTTTTTTACAAGATATTTCCTCGTATAGTGCTGTAAAAACAAAAAGCAAACAAAAGTCTGTCCCCAAACTATTGCAGCAATATGTGCAGGCAGACACACGGTCTACCGCTCTCCACACAGATCAGCTCTCATGAACAGTCCTTTCTCAAAGAAAGCAGCTACTGCTTCAGAAATGATCTCCAGTCAGAAACACCCTGGGAGCGTTGAGATATTACGTTTGAGACACGCATTCCACGTGTGGATGGAGTAAGAACTGCCAGCCTTTTAAAAATCCAAATGTTAAAAGGGAAAAGGCACTTGTCAAAGCTCAAAGAATTTATTGATATCCTGACACCTATGGATTTAACCCCCAAGAAGTACAAAATGAACCATTTGGAGCGGAGAGGAGCAGTAAAGAAGAAAAGCTGTTCACACTCTGAATCAAAAGTTGTCGTAATAAGTGGATTCTGACCTGAGCGCCTGGACCAGGTTGAGATCCGTGAACTCATGCAGCTCCACGAAAGCATGGAGGACCTGGATGTTGAGATCATCTCTGTGGAACATAAGTAACAAGACACTCACCAAACAAGAGACAACGTGGTGATGCACTTCAGATTCACATTCAATAAAAAAAAAAAAATCACTGCCATACAAACTAACAGTGTTAAAATGACTAAACATTACCCGATGTCATTCTTGTGGATCTGATCCCAATGGAGATAAGATTGCTCCACTGATGTACATGAAGAACACGACGAGCGCAGGGTTTGTGTAAGCTTCATGATATATTGGGTTCACGTTCAAGCTTTCTCAATAACTTCAGATATATTGAAGTAGACAATATAAACAGCCAAAGCTACTCATAGTTTAGACCTAGTTTGAACACATTTGAATGTTGATGGAATGCAAGTCATAAATGTTTGAATAACAGGTAAATTAAACTCAATTTTGATCTCTTCACTCATTCCGGACCTTTGAGCTGGTGCTGATCTAATCTCTGTATTTTTGAAAAAGAAACCACACATTCACGTCCAGTTTCCTGTTGGCCTCGAGGAGTCTGATGGCCACTGGAGCATTCCTTTTATTAAAAGCTATCGTTGTGATTTCCACTATTCTGATCAACCACATTCATAGCGAAGAATGATGAAGCAGACGAAAGAGCACGGACCTCTCCCCCAGGTAGTCTCCTATGGCCGTCTTGTTCAGCCCTTCACCCTTGTACAGGAAGCGTGCAATGTCTTCACTGGTGTTCTTCAGGAGGTCGTTCTCAATCAGGAAGTGGATCCCCTGACAAAGACAGAAGCTTGACTCTCACAGGCCACACACAGCGCAACGCTTGAACAGTCTGAGGTTTCACCTTTTTAGGGTCCATGTTGAATTTCTTGCGCCCCATGGCCACTTGCTTATTCCTTTGCATGTTTTTCCTGCAGAAAGAGCAGGCCTGTGTTTAGGCAAGTGAGTGAATAAAATGAACTGATATGACTGATATGTCATTGCGCAATACTTTGAATTCCATACAATGTGCATTTTTCACATGCTACAAAACTCAAGAGCACACACACCCCTCATTCATCTCACGCTCAAAGTGAATAACTGCACGTCTATACCAAACTATTGCTCATTACCACCCGGAGTCATAGAAATATTCTAGCACTTAAAATAAAGACTGTTAGAATGCTGCTCCCACAGTGGGAGCCCAGTGACTTCCCTCAACCGCCGGGGAAAGAGGAAAACCTTCAAGGGAAGAGGGTAACAGTCCCCTACCCAACCCCTCCTACAGGAAGGTCAAAACACACCATCTCCCAGCTCAACAGTGCCTCTTTAGAGGTTTCATCTACTGAAACCATAGGTCAAGGTTATTATGCCCTCAGAAGAGACTTTATCTACAGGCCGACTCCAACCTTACGCATATTTATACTTTCATCTACATCGCTACAGAAAGTAGACAATGGAAACACTTCCCTGATCAGGGACTGGAATGCAGAGGTGTGGACTTGAGTCATGGGACTTAAACTCGAGACTTTAATTTGATGACTTGAACCTAGGGGTGGGTGATATCTCGATATTTAAAATGTATCAAGATTTTTTTTAAACTCGCAATGAATTCTGGCATATCGTATATATCGATATAATGTCTATATTTAATTTTCGCCAATTTGCTTGTTTGGCTTCTCTGTGCTGCGCTTGTCCCCGCCTCCTTGCTTTTGTTCCCCCTCCCCTTGCCTGTCGTCTCATTCAACATGGCGGCGCCCGCAACCAGCCCGGAGGCTACAGAACTTGTTGCAAAAAAAGAACAGCTCGCTCCATTATATGGAAATACTTTGGTTTTAAGTCGTCAGACGAACAACAGACAGATGTCTACTGCCGTGAATGCCGTGAAAGTTGCTGCCAACCAAAGCTCCACTAATCTCCACAATTCTATAACGCGGAGTGTAGAATATGAAAGACAGAGCGCAAGGTGGTGTAGCATCACAGAGTCCGTGGCATTTCACATAGCGGTGGACATGGCACCCATATCCGTCGTTGAACAACGTGGCTTTAAACGTATGCTAAAAACACTTGATCCCAGTCAGATACAGTTTACCCAGTCGGCATTACTTTTCGAGACAGGAACTCCCGCGACTGTACACTACAGAGAGAGCGCGGCTTGCTGCTGAATTGGAAAAGGTTACTTACATTCTTACAACAGAGGTCCTGTAAAGATGAGCTTGAGTTGAGTTGTTTTATTTTTGAATGAAAAGAAGGCAATGTGTATTATTTTACAGTTAAATTATTATTTATGTTATCAGGGATTTTGTTTATATCCTAAATGTTACAGGAGCACTTTGTCCCTTCGCACTGCCTGTTTTTTTTTGTTTTATTTTTGAATGAAAAGGCAATATGTATTTCTTTATTGTTTAATAATATGTATGCAAGGATTCCTGAATGAAAATTCGCAGAAGCACTTTTTTGGAACCACCTACCACTTTGAAATTTTTAATATTTGTTTTTGTAGTAGGTTTTTTGGGGGGGTTATAAATCCTGTAAAGATATCAAGATATATATCGTATATCGAGATATAGCAAAATATATCGAGATATATTTTTTGCTTCATATCGCCCAGCCCTACTTGAACCCCAATGACTCTGGGAGAGGGAGGGAGGGAGGGAGGGAGAGAGAGAGAGAGAGAGAGACGGCTACTTCGGTCAGAGGTGACGAATCAAACAGACATTATTTTCACAAAAGAAATCGAGGGGAGAGCAGTGGACTAAAACTATTTATCGTTTTCAAGAATATATATACTATATAGATAAATGCTTTGTTTATGATGTTCGATAAAGATTCACTATGAAGTAAACGTATAAAACATTGTCAAGTTTTGAAAGCGAATCCGTTAATGTCAATCCTCGTGAGGTAAAGTTTGGTTACGCATGCACACAACACTAGCTCATCCCTAGTCTTTATACAACGACTATCCAGTTGCTCTTTTGAAAGAGTTATAGGGTTCCGCACATTATTTATTGGAGAAAGACAACGTTGCAATCATTGACCACAGAACCGTTTCTATTGAACCTGTTCCACTCGATTCACGAGTCCACTTTTATTTACGAAAGAACAGCATTACAATGTACCCAGATCACGACACATATGTTGAGATCGTTTGTGCTGTTGCACAGTCCCCCCCCCCATCAAGTCACAGTTGACCACACCCCTTTTCCCCCGGGTTTTCAAAACTGATGTGTGAAAGCACCTGCTGAGTCTCAGGGGTGTTATAGAAGTGTGCTCAAACTCAGTTATTTTGTCCTCTACTGTTTGTATTGTAATCTATTTAATCAACATTTATAAGAACAATTCTCCCCAGATTCATTTTGAAAGAGATCCAAAGTAAGTGATAACCAGATTAAAAACAATGGCAGTAAAGGCTTTATTTTCAGCAAAATTTCTTTTTTGGTTGTTTTGAAAGGAACACCAGAGTCCTCTTGTGACATGTTTCCACAGAAGTGGAGAAACCTCCTCTCTTGGAACAGTAAAATGAGCACAGATTCAACTGATTACTCACCTCGCTCTATTTGACACCTTCCTACAAAAAGGGGAGTATTGCTAGACCCCGCCCCCACTCACCTCTCCTCTGTGGAGCCCAGGTTCTCGATCTCACAGGTCACTTCTGCTATCTCATCCTTCAGACGCTGTGACGAGAAGAAGAGAGACAACTCAAAACTAAGCAAGTCACATCCCTTCAGATGTCCAGGAATGCCCAAAAGAAATATTTACTCGTCATTTTGGGGTTGGAGTAAACTGTGAGTAAAGTAAAATGCTTAGACAGGATTGAGTCGTTCCACAGATTAAGGTCTGGAGAGCACCTTGGCCACTTGAGTTTTTTTCTTGTATGAAACGGAAGCAAGACCTTGGTGTTATCCACCAAGGATATGTTCATCTCAAAACCACATGAAAACACCTGATATTTTAAAGTGTTATTTATTGCTGCACACCACACGTTTTTTCATTTAAACATAAGTGGTTTTCATTTTACTCTGAAAACAAATAACAGAATAATGGATAGGCATTTAGCTGTTGGAACAAAAAGCATTTGTCATCAGCTGCCTTTACAAAGCTGTTTGGCATTTTCATGTTGTGTTTATTCGTGATCTTCTCCTTAAACAACTCTTATCATCGTACATAAACAACGTGTTTTTCAGCCAGTGTGCTAAGAGAAAGCGGCTGGTGCGCCATAGGAAATTATTACATTTCACAGAATCCACTGGTTCCACACTTTTGATTGGTTTCTACTCTAGTGAGTCGAAATATGACGGACGGTAAAACTCTATCTTTGTGTTTATTTGATTCCTATTCGAGACACTTTAACAAGAACAACTTTTTCTTATTGCCAAAACAGTTTCGTTTTTAAGGTTTCTTTCAGGTGGAAAAAATGCACCATTTTTTAGCGTGAGAACAGTTTAAAATACTGGTTTGCATTCCTTCTCCAACCTTTTAGAGCACTTCAATGATGCTCCGATCATTCTTTGAGTGCCACAGAATGATGCCAAACTTCTTCAAAGGAGATGCTTAGCTTGTGTGTCTCTTGTATACTCTCAAATGAGAATGAGAAGTTGGCATAATTTTGTTTAGTCGTGGCAGTTTCACCTGAGTATGCAGGGATAGAAGCGGTGGCAAAGGGATCAGTTTATCAGGAGCACAGGCTCAAACCTTTTCTGCACAAACATTGACTCCAAGCAAACGGGTCGCGGTGAGTGTTGTCCGTATGATTTAAAAAGAGTAAACACAGTTGTTTGACAACCAAAAAGAGTTTAGCAAGAAAGCACAACTGTATCTAAAAATAATCTCCACGTTTGACACGAAGAACAAAGTGGAGCACTCCTTCTCCGGGTCTGTTCTGCTCCTTAAAGTTCAAACCTGGCCAAGTTTGACATTAATGTCTGTTAGTTAAAGGCTTTCCCAAGATTCCACATTACCTGAATGTCATCCAGCAGCTCCTGCTTTCGACGACGAATGTTGTCCAGTTCCTTCTGCTCCTCTGGTGTGAGGTCATCTGGCACTGAGGAGAAGACAAAGAGAAATCTTTCAAGCAACCCAAACTTTCTCTGAATTATCTATTCACCGAAGAACATGCATTTCCCTGACAAGATTCTGAAACAACCCCAGGGGTGTCGTGTATAAACACCTGTGTGCAATTCACTGCATCCATACACAGCAGTAAATGTGCGGAAAAATCTGACGTATCTCTTTGTAAATACAAACAGTGTGAACATGAGCAGACGCAAGAGCAAATCACCCCACCTCATCTCCTGTAGGGCTCAAACGATTAGTCGAGTAGTAAAACATTGTCGACAAATATTTGTGTTGTCGAGTAGTCCTTTGATGTCATGTGACCTAATGTAAGGGTCACGTGTCGCGATTTGAGCGATACGGCGTTGTAGCGTTTGAGTGTAATGCAGCCCTCCCGAATGCTACTGTGGTAGAAGAAAACTCAGCGCTAATTACGATTAAGCGCAAACGAATCCGAACGAGTAAGGTGTGGGAAAGTTTTACTAAACTTAACCAAAAATGCTGTCGTGTGCAATACATGCGAGGCGGAACTTGCTTTTCACGGGAGCACAACGTGTATGTTGGAGCACTTAAAGAGGAAGCATCCCGGTGCCATTTTTCAACTCCCCTCTGCGTGAACGCACATTCAATCACGTGATTACACAGACTAAACCAATGAGAGCTCAAATAAAATGTTTACTCGTGAAGACGTTTTGATTTTTATTTTGCTTATATGCCGCGTAGATGTCAAATTTACTTGTAACACATTGTTCAACTATAAATATTGTTAAAAAGTTTAAAAGAATGCAATCGCCCAATGCAAGTTGCTTACAGCAGTAAATATTGTAATAATTTACGAATGTACAGCACTTTAGATGTTTATATTTTATTTGCGTATTCATCAGAATAATTAACATTTAACGTAAAAAGAAGGATTAATCAAAGTAAAAAATCGTTGGTATAAAATAAAAAGCTATATAGATCCATTCACATTATGGAAAAAAACTTGTCCCACAATGGGGGAAGTTCATTTTAACAGCTTTAAGAGTCAAAAATAGAAATAAAATGAAGACAACACACCAAAGCATTTCTTTCTCACACCATTCATTATCTTATGCTGATTCTAAAATTTGAAAATTAAAATTAATTGCCAGATTTTTTAAGAATTATTAGATTGTCACCCTCCAAATATCTAGTTTCATAACTGTGTATTTCCCTGGGATATTACTTTTGATGAACTAAAACAATTATTAATGCTGCTTCAAGATATGTTCACATTCAACTTTCTTTTTGTCTGTAATGCAGCTGATTATTTTTTTTTTTTCTGTTGAATTAGAACAAAATTAGAACATGTAAACAATGCTTAGAGAGCACTTGTGTGTAATTTGAGTGTAACAAAATCAGAAAACTTAAAGAAAAGCTGAAGTGATTTTCTTATTTTATTTATTAGTTACAATATTTGTAACTCATTATTTTAACTAGTTGAAAAAGCAGAATAATCGCATAAAGGCTACTGATTAATCATTGAAATAATCGATTAATCGGTCTAATAATCGATAGATTAATCGATTACCAAAATAATCGTTTGTTGCAGTCCTAAATTCTCCTGCCTCATTTGCATGCACTTGATTACGGAGACCAAGACCATGACTGGCCGAGGCCAAGTCAACACCAAGATCAAAAACAATAACTTCTCAATATTTCAAACAACAGATGTTACGGTCATTTTTGCTGTAATTGCACTGTTTTTCTGTTATTTTGTTTATTACGCAACAATCCCTTAATTAAGTAGTTATAAATAATATCACCAGCAGTTCTGCCTTATAATCATTTTGTGAGAACTTGGTCATCAAGTTGTCGATATTAAGTTAAAGTTAAGGTAAATCACTTATTCGTATGGCTGAGTTGATTTCTTCATGTTAACACAGACCTGGAACTCCATTCATGGTGATCATCACTAAGACCACAACTCTCAAAAGGCCTGTATCTCAAACAAACCGGTTTGATTAACAGCATTGAAAGTGCACAGCTCCGATTGGAATCTTCACCCCAGTCCAGAAGGTGGCAGTACACATTGGTCTGTCAGTCACTATCAAACAGAAGAAGAAGCCTAGGTTTTTAGCGAGGTGCTGTACAAATTAACGTACGTGCCTACTGCAAACATTACAGTGTTTCCATCATAACATATATACAAGTCGTACGGCACTTTTCACCACATTGTTCGACAACAGTTAAATCTAGTGAAAGGTTACCGCTCTTACCTCTTGCGGTGATTTCAATTGGTTTGGTGATCAAAGACATTGTTCCAAAAGTCTCAGACAAGGTAATTTTTTGCGAACAAATTTGCACACAATGTTTCTTCTTCATCGAGGTTGTACAGATATATTCTTCGTGCTCCGTAAAGACAAGGTTAGAACTACAGATAATATTTTTAAATTCTTCAGTGATACTCTGGGGTATGTCTGACGTTACAGAGAGTAGAAACCAAGACAAACTTCAGACAAGCATTAGACAGCTTCACAAAAATCTAAACATGGAGCTAAACATGTGTTTTCTGGAGTGATTTTTAGAAGACAATGTCCAGGCGGGCACCATTGGCACCAAATTGGCCCTTGATAACCAAATGAACAAATTGATGTAAATTTGCATTTTTTTAAATACAAATAAATACCCCTAGAAACACTACTCGAGAAAGAATTGTATTTTAAAGAAAATGCAAACAATGAAAAAAAAAAACATAACACAATGTGATTTGTGCAGCCACTCATTAAAATGTCCTCGAAACGATCAAATCTCTTCTTAGATGCCATTGTGTTACTAACAGTAACAGAAAAACATGCCATCCATCCATCCATTTTCTTCCGCTTATCCGGGGCCGGGTCGCGGGGGCAGCAGTCTTAGCAGGGACACCCAGACTTCCCTCTCCATGCACACTTCTTCCAGCTCCCCAGGAGGGATCCCGAGGCGTTCCCAGGCCAGCTGCGAGACATAGTCTCTCCAGCGTGTCCTGGGTCTTCCCCGGGGCCTCCTCCCTGTGAGACATGCCCGGAACACCTCCCCTGGGAGGCGTCCAGGAGGCATCCGAAACAGATGCCCGAGCCACCTCAGCTGACTTCTCTCGATGTGAAGGAGTAGCGGCTCTACTCCAAGCTCCTCCCGGGTGACGGAGCTTCTCACCCGATCTCTAAGTGAGCGCCCAACCACCCGGCAGAGGAAACTCATTTCGGCCGCTTGTATCCGGGATCTTGTCCTTTCGGCCATGACCCAAAGCTCATGGCCATAGGTGAGAGTAGGAACATAGATCGACCGGTAAATCGAGAGCTTTGCCTTTCGGCTCAGCTCCTTTTTTACCACGACAGACCGATACAGCGACCGCATCACCGCAGATGCTGCACCGATCCGTCTGTCGATCTCATGCTCCATCTTCCCCTCACTCGTGAACAGGACCCCCAGATACTTGAACTCCTCCACCTGGGGCAGTAGAACTCCACTGACCTGGAGAGGGCAAGCCACCCTTTTCCGGTCGAGAACCATGGCCTCGGATTTGGAGGTGCTGATCTTCATCCCAGCCGCTTCACACTCGGCTGCAAACCGCCCCAGCGCACGCTGCAGGTGCAGGCCCGAAGAAGCCATCAAGACAACATCGCCTGCAAACAGCAGAGATGAAATCCTTAGGCCCCCGAACCAGACCCCCTCCGGCCCTTGGCTGCGCCTTGAGATTCTGTCCATAAAAACTATGAACAGAACTGGTGACAAAGGGCAGCCCTGCCGGAGGCCAACGCGCACTGGGAACAGGTCTGACTTAGTGCCGGCAATGCGGACCAAGCTCCTGCTCTGGTTGTACAATGATCGGACAGCCCTTAGCAAAGGGCCCCTAACCCCATACTCCCAGAGCACCTCCCACAGAATCCCACGGGGAACACGGTCGAACGCCTTCTCCAAATCCACAAAGCACATGTGGACCGGTTGGGCATACTCCCATGACCCTTCGAGGACCCTGCAGAGGGTATAGAGCTGGTCCAGTGTTCCACGACCAGGTCGAAACCCGCATTGTTCCTCCTGCATCCGGGGTTCGACTATCGGCCGCACTCTCCTCTCCAGTACCTTGGAATAGACTTTCCCGGGGAGGCTGAGAAGTGTGATCCCCCGATAGTTGGAACACACCCTCCGGTCCCCCTTCTTAAAAAGAGGAACCACCACCCCAGTCTGCCAATCCAGAGGCACTGTCCCCAACCGCCACGCGATGCTGCAGAGACGTGTCAGCCAGGACAGTCCCACAGCATCTAGACACTTGAGGTACTCAGGGCGGATCTCGTCCACCCCCGGTGCCCTGCCACCGAGGAGCTTATCAACTACCTCGGCAACTTCGGCTTGGGTGATGGACGAGTCCACCTCAAATACCCCAGCCTCCACCTCCTTCATGGAAGAAGTGGCAGTGGGATTGAGGAGATCCTCAAAGTATTCCTTCCACCGTCCGACCACATCCCTGGTCGAGGTCAACAGCTCTCCGCCTCCACTGTAGACAGTGTTGGTGGGGCACTGTTTCCCCCTCCTGAGGCGCCGGACAGTTTGCCAGAATCTCCTTGAGGCCGACCGATAGTCTTCCTCCATGGCCTCCCCGAACTCCTCCCAGGTCCGAGTTTTTGCCTCTAACACAGCACGGGCTGCAGCTCGCTTGGCCTGCCGGTACCTGTCAGCTGCGTCCAGAGTCCCACAGGCCAACCAGGCCAGATAGGACTCCTTTTTCAGCTTGACGGCATCCCTTACTTCCGGTGTCCACCACCGTGTTCTGGGGTTGCCGCCGCGACAGGCACCAGAGACCTTATGGCCACAGCTCCGAACTGCTGCAGAGACAATGGAGGTGGAAAACATGGTCCACTCGGACTCCATGTCACCAGCCTCCCCCGGTATCTGGTCAAAGCTCTCCCGGAGGTGGGAGTTGAAGATCGCACTGACAGAGGGCTCGGCCAGACGTTCCCAGCAGACCCTCACTGTACGTTTGGGTCTGCCAAGTCTTTCTGGTCTCCTCCCCAACCAGCGGATCCAACTCACCACCAGGTAGTGATCGGTTGACAGCTCAGCCCCTCTCTTCGCCCGAGTGTCCAAAACACATGGCCTTAGGTCAGATGATACGACTACAAAGTCGATCATCGACCTCCGGCCTAAGGTGTCCTGGTGCCACGTGCACAGGTGGACACCTTTGTGCTTGAACATGGTGTTTGTTATGGACAAACCGTGACGTGCACAGAAGTCCAATAACAGAACACCACTCGGGTTCCGATCGGGGAGGCCATTCCTCCCAATCACGCCTCTCCAGAAAAACATGCCTTTATCTCCAAATAAAAAGATTTTGCTGTGCGCTCTCTGCTCACCGGTGTGTGCAAAAGCAGCTGCTCTTATTTTGCAGCCACGTAACCCTGCGTCTGTAAAAACAACTGTGGCAAACCATATATCGTTGGAAAGCTCATCTCATTGGCTAAATGGCCCGTTAGTCTGCTTGGAGCTTAATCACAATTGGTCAGCTGTACACATGTGTGAATCAACGAGGCCCCACATTGACATTCTCTCTCAACAACTGGCCAAGTCTTGTTTACTGGTTTGCTGATTGGCCAATCATGATCACAGACTTCTAAAGGTGCTCTCAAAATGTTCTGGAGACTCTACTGAATTGAAACCTACCATGCTTGTCGGGTCCACCTCAAACATCCATCAAAACAACCTTTTTTCCTTTGTAGCAAACGAAAAGTGAATAGTTGTGCTTTTTTCAGCTTGGATGCATTTTGTTCGTTGGACTGTTACAAGTACAATGGTGTAAGACACTCGATGGTTCAGGGGCTGTGAACCTGTAGAGACATCATAAAAGCTGGGCATCCATTTTGCTTTGTTCGGACTCTACACAAATCGACAAACTGTTGTCACTGTGGTGTGTTAAACCTGTAACGTTTTATAACGCCAGAATCATGAGAAATTCAGCTTTCAAACGACACATAGTTTGTCAAACTTTTCTGTAAGTGTCAATTTACGGCCCGCGGGTGCTAACACGTTAATAAAAAGTCTCAGCTGTTGGCAAACAACATCCCACATGCTCAACATCTTATCCCCGTTGAGACAATGGTAACCTTGTGCAGAAATCCAGACTCCAGTAAGTATTCAACTGAATCTAGCTTTTTTTTTTTGTCATCAATATTAACTTTTTTTAGTTTATTCTGTTTTTGGAACAGCCCTGAAGTAAACAAGTTTTTTTTTGGTTGTAAATGTTTGGTACTACCTTGTGTTTATCGTGTTGAACTGACATTCAAGAACATATATCAAGTTACCGTGGCATTGAGACTTTCTTCCTCACAGAAGAAATGAACGATCAACTCTAGAGTTCAGCTTAGTTTTGTGAGTAGTGTGGGTGCAGGAAGCTAATCCAGATTCATTGTGAAACCTCAACGGCTAACAGCACTGGTAAAGAGATCTTTGTTCAGTGCCTGGATTTCCAAAAAAAGCCCCAGGGTCTAGATGTAGCCAGCAGAGAACCCAGGGACTGCTGGAGAATGAACATAGACGCAGTGGGTGGATCATCAATCACTGAACTCCACAAAGCCATCCAACAAACAACAATAGCCCCTGACAGGCTTCTTGGTGGAGGATAACATCTAATTATTCTTACAATAATAAGCATTCATATGTGTTATTGAAAATATCTGGGGGGTTGATTGTGATATTTCAATTTCAGGGTTTAATCATTTTATAGCTGACAAAAAAATGGTTAATACATTTTCTTTTGCCAAAACCCATCGATTACATGTCAATGTCGGCACCAAATACGTGTTTTCTCTCCAGAGATAAAGCTGTTGTTCATGAATTGAATCGCCCGTAATGAACTGGCTCACTGTTGGAAAGGACTGGTAACGGTGGTTTCGATCATTCTGCGCTTGTAAATCTAGGCCCAGGGGGTTTGTTGATCAAACTCTAATAATGTGAGTGAACACACGTGCAAGAGAAGGAGCCAGAAACAATCGGAGCCATTGTTTTGCTCTCTGTTCATGGAATTTGACAAGAGTTAAAAAGGTTTTTTTTTTTTTTTATCTTTCAATTCAACATCCATGGTGAGGCCCCGGAGGACTGAACAAAGATGTGAACAAACATCCGGCTCTTCATGTAGCAGGAGATGAGACACGGGGCAGAGCTACTGCTGAACCATTATCCCCGTCCAGGTTAGACAAATGTTGTTTTAAGTACGCACAAAGAATAATAAACTTATTTTAGGAGCAGTGATGGCTGTTTAGCTGGGCAACAGTTTGGCTTCACAGATGGCGTCTGCCGCAGCTTTTCCTCTCAATGATGTCACGCATACACAGAGTCAACTTGAATCTGATAAAAAGGTTCAATATTTCTGTTACCATTTACAGAAGGGGAACCCTTTTATTTTAGGACGTCATGAAATATTTCGAGCATTATTCTCAGGAGATTGCTGTGATTTCTGAGAAACGGTTTATTACTCAATCCATCAAGCATCATGTAGGACTGGGCAAAAAGGCATAAAACTGCATCACGTTATCAGTCATTTATTAGTTTGATATTGATAATTATTTACATTTCAGGTGGATACAGTTCTCAAGCGCGGGATGCAAGAGAATCCAACTATTCGTAGGAAAACAAACAATGTTATTCATCTACTCGACATAACGAATAACACTGACTAAAATAACTAGAGTAGTAGAAACTATTACAGGAGCGAGGTCATCGTGAATCCAAGGGAAATATAAACTATTATTTTAGGTTTATTTCCTTTTGTTTTATGCAAAGGGAAACAAGTTAAAGAAATAAAAGGGCATGTGGTGATGAAGCAGTGAAGCCTGATCGAGCAGCGCCCCCTCTGAACTTGTGCCCCGTGCAGGCGCCCGTGTTTTGGGCTCTGCTTGTTTCAGGAGAAATCCTCTTATTGATTGAGAAACGACGAGCATCCCGACATTTAAATAAATCTTTTCACGTCAGAGCGAGGCGCCACGCATCGCCTTAAAAACTGTAAGTCAGTTTGGATAAAAGCGTCTGCTGTATGCATGAATGTAAAAAGCACACGATCCGAGCGCAGGCTTTAATAGCGACAGAGCAGAGACAAAGGATTACCAGCAGCCGGAGAAAGAGAGAAAGACTGCAACAATTACATAGTTTCAATTACAATTATTGGCTTGTTTCCCCGTTATTTCTATGTTTTGGAAAAGCTCCTTTTTTATTATTTAACCTCTTAAGCCCTGAGGCCTATTTTCCGAAAATCCTATACTTTTACTTTTTAAGGCATTTCTCAGCTTTTACAAGGTCTAAACTGCAAATCTTGGTATCAAAATGAAGATAGGTTCTTGGGGAGTGGTGTGGATGAGTTAATTTGACAGTCAAGAACACTGGGTAAGAGTAATTGATGTTGGAATGGCCAAAAAATGAACTCCGCCTAAAAAAAAAACACATGTTTCCTCCAATATCTCCTTATTTTACTTATAACGAAGCAAATAAACACAATCAATTGTAACAACTACATGTCAAGGACATCTGTAGCATGTTTGGTGTTCATACTACAAGAAACTAATATTCTGTAAAGGTTTTGATTGAACAAAGTTCAGGCGTAATCCATGTTGGCACAGTTTGGCACAATTTGGCACAATAATTGAAATATGGAAAAATCTTGTCCAAAGCTTCAGCTACGTTCATAGTCTTGTTTTCTTGCTTATGAGACATGATTTCAGCAAAAAACCTCCTAAAGAAACACTGTAAAAGGGGGGTAGAAGCTCATTTACGCCATCTTGCTGCGCTTTTGGGAACATTTCATTCACAAACGCTGTCGACCTCGAGCTTCCGCGTGTCCCTACCCCCCGACCATCTGTCCAATCCGGGAGCTCTATACATCGCTGGAAAGCTCTGATTCTGAGGAAACCAATCAGCTCAACTATTTTGAGACTGACGGGATCGCCGACGAATCACACGACGCGCAGTGTGGAGAGACGTGCTCTTACGCACGGGGAGTCATTCCATATTTGGTGACGTAAGAGGAGCACTGGAGCAACAAAAAAAACACAAAATGGACTTTTCGCGAAGCTATCGACCGGACATAACAACAAACGGACTTTATCGCTATGGAAATAACTTTTTGTTGAAAAAACGGCAAAGGTAAGACAAGATTTACATGCTTGCTTGGTTTTTGCTGGCGTTTTTTCAGGGGAACTTTCGCTCCCTGCTCTGAAATACTTCATGCAATGTTAATGAGTTGCATATCACTGGATTCAGCTGGTTGTTAGCTTCCATTTAATGTAATGGTTCGGGTGTTTCCGTTTATATTGTGGATACATATCTCACATAAACAAAAACGTGGTCATGAATTATACTCCGGACATGTTGTTGCTTATTTGCATGGCGTTCGAGCTGTGGTTAACGGATATGAAATTGAATTAGATACGTTTTTAGAGGAGTTTCCGCTGAACACAACAGTATTTAATATGTGTGGGTTATTCTCAGGGTTCGTGAGCTATGAGTGAAAATGTAACGCACAAGGGGGCAAGTCCCCGGTACCGGGGACTCTCGGGC